>PVHX01009952.1:7383-73221 GCA_004024805.1 Geosciurus inauris | reverse complement strand
CTAACAAATAACATTATGTTCACTACCATCCTGTTATGTAAATACCATCATAGATTCCATTTATGGGATGAGAAAACTTAAGTACAGGGAGCCTCATTGCTCTAGAATATGGGAAAATAGTCCATTTTAATTAGAGAATATGTATTGGAAAACACAATATTTTTCCTGTAAGAAATTACTGCATAGAAAATGTTTTTAAGTTTTAGAAGTGTTAGAGAAAAGATAATAAAATGTATTTACTAATGAAAACAATTTGTAATTTTAATATACTGTCATAATTTCCAACCTATGATTTTAATACCATTTTATGATTCTTATAATGATACATATGTCTGAAAAATATGAACAATAAAAAATATAAACACAAAATTAAAAAGGACTTACACCTATTTGCCATCATCCAGAGATAGCCACTGGTAAAGACTCAGTGTCAGTACATCCAAAGTCTACCCTACATATGCAGCTAAATTTCACTGAATAAAGTAGACTTATATTATATAAATATATACACATATATTTAGTTTCATATATATAGTTTCGTTGTCTTCTTTCTTCTCTTAATCATAAATCATCAGAACTATTCTATGCTGTTAAACATTACTTGAAAACCCTGAATTCTGAATTTATATAATTACATTCTTTGAATAACTCAACAATAAAAATGACTTATGATGTCTAGTATTTAACTGTATGGGTTTTGTATAATGATGTATACACATTCTTACTTGTAAATACTTATGCACACCTCTAATTATTTCTAAAATTAAATTTCTATGTTTGGAATCTATCATCTCCTTTAATCTGAAATGACTGCCAACCCACTCATAATTAAACATAGATTTTTAACATCCTATACAATGACTTTCCCTCAAAGTTTCTTTAATTTAATTGCTTTTCTTTAATCAGTAAAATAATTACAGCTATAGTAACAGAACTTGGAATAAGGCACCAACACTTAATAAAAGTTAAATTGAAATTAATAATGATTAACCATTACTATTATTAGACATTTAAATACTTTTGGTCTGTATCCCTTTTAATAATTTGTTGTTAAATCAATTAGGACCTAAATTTTGGTCCAGAAGCAAATTTTACAACTATACAGACTTACAAAATCAAGAGTTCTTAAATCCCAAATCTATGAAAAAGCCTAATGTTCCTATAGAGATCACAGAGTTAGCAATTTAAAGAAAGCCTATAAGAATAAACCTATTTTTAAATTATCCTGCAAAATCCAATTGAATATTAATCTGTTAGATGGAATATGATGGTCATAATAACCCTAACTTTATGTATGACTGCATATATGATGTGATTCTATACAACTTACAACTAGAGAATTGATATGTTATCCTCTATCTATGTACAATGAGTCAATTTACACTGTCAACATGTAAGCCTAAATAAAACAAGAATAAAAATTAAAAATAAATAAATAAATAAATAAATCGTTTGGATGTAAAAAAAAAAAAAAAAAAAAAAATTTTTAAATTTAAGAAAACACATTGTTTCATTTTTTTAACCACAGACATCACCATAAAAAATAGACAAGATTTTATCTCAGGAAATATTATCTGTGGTCACATAAGCTTTTATTTTGGAACCATGTAACAGTCTCATCTTTTACTTGAGCCTTGTTCTGTAACACTGAACTGATATTCAAGTGTTAGTTTCTATTCGTTTTGCCAGGTTTCTCATCTTTTCAGTTGTGTGAAGCACTTTGCCATCTTCTTATATGCATAATTAAATGTTGAGCCATAAGTCACCTATAACTGAACACTTTAATCAGGTAGGTACATATCTCAGTATGAATGATTAATCCTCAAATATGTCTGGTATAAAATGGCCCTTTACTTATTTTTGTATTGGAATTCTGAAGAGAGAGGACATTTTGTAACAAGGACAGAAAATGGAAAAGGAAGTACTTTAAGAAAATACGTGTCATAGACCTGACTTAATTCAGCCAAATTAGCACATTAATTCAAAGTAAATAGGGAAAAGAAAAAATATCACCACTTTGTATTTCTGGAGAAACTTTCATGTAATGTTGATATTGCTGAACTCTATTTCCAATATGTGCTCTATGTTATAGCGGAAGTATAGCAGTTAATAATATAAAAAAAGAGATTACATGAAGTTCTCTAGTCAAATAATATGGGGAATTTGCTTAAACAACATTCTACACTTTGAATTGTTGTTTTGGTATTATAGCTTATTTCTTTCCTCAACTAATATTTGTGTATGTACATTGTATATTCTTGGGATATTTGCATCAGTTAGCTACTGAAAGGCAACCAAATCATCCAAAACTTTGAATCTATGGATTTTTTATTAGTTCCACTCATCTAGACCCGTTCTCACTGATCTCCTGGTTTGATCTTGCTTCTCGGATCAGTTGTCAGGGAAGCTAGGGATTGGGTGCTCTACTGTCCTCAGATGGACAACTTGGCTTTGCATTGCATGGTCTTTTGTCTTCTATCAGGTTAGTCTGAGCTTTTTCTCCTCACAAAGTAGGATTGCTAAGGACAGAATGAAAGCAAGCTGTCTTCAGGAACTGTATTTAAAAATGCCAAAACATCATTTTCACTGCATTCTGCTGGTCAAAGCAAGGTACACATGCCATTTAATGGCTAGGTAGTTGACAAAAATACCTCTCAAAGAGAGGACACATACAGAAAAGAAAGTTGTGTAAATGTTCATTTTTAATTGAACTACCACAAATTGTGACCAAGGAACACTTTTCTAACACAGTATCTTCCAAGACTGAATTTGCAGCTTATATATTACAAATGCTGATGTATAATAATTTTAACCATTCAATCTGTTCAATAAATATTAATTGCTCACTAAGTCCAGGTAAAGATGAACTGAGAACATGTTCTTCATTCTTAAAATAAGTGTGTCTTTCACATGATAACACAAACCAAAAGGTAAAAGTGTGATTTATTGCAGCTTTTTATGTTTTTTCAAGGTCATGAAGCAGACTGTCACATTGGTGTTCTTCAATAAACCACACCTAACAATATTTACACTGTTTTGTAATCCTCTTTCATAGTGATTCTGAGCTTGACCATGCGGTTTTTATGGTCAAGGGGATATTAGTAATGTGGCATAAATAAAGGTTTGGTAAGTGCTTGCACATGGACTTGGTCCCCTTGAAATGCTACCTTTTGGATCTCTGAAACCACTGTCCATGAGAAAACTCAAGTTAGCTGCATAAGTTCATGGAAAGGAACCAAAAAAATTAAACTGATATCCAGATCCAAGTCCCCAGGTAAAGTTATGATCTCCTCCTACCTTTTCTAATCATCCCAACTGTTTTTGTCATAGAGGTTTAGGCTATAGATATGAAGTAGCTACTCAACTGTCTCCTTGTCCTCTGAGAGTCTAACCTGCGAAACTGTAAATAAATGACATGCTTCTTGTTTTAAACTAGTAAGTTTTGGAGTGGTTTGCTATGTACTAAAAGATAATTGAGGTTTTGGGTTGGTTTGCTATGTACCAAAAGATGATTATAAGAGAAATTGATACCAGAAGTGGGACCCTGCTATACAAAATCTAAAATGTGACCTTGTAACTGAGAAGCAGATACAAGGCTAGCATACCCCAGTCAATTCTTATGAAAAACAAAAACTCAGAGGAAAAAAAACTAAAAACAGGGCAAATTATCACAATCCTAGCCCCAGTGAAGGACTATTTCCTGCTTCTTGTACAGGGATACCTAACATGAAGCCAAATAAATTGTTATGGGCCAATGGTGGTTATGTGTGATGTGTTCCCCACTTTTTCAACAGATTTGTGTATCATCCTGAAAGAAAAGGAAGACAGAAAGATACCATGTCCCTGTAATACGCCCTTAATTCCTAAAAGCCTAGCCAAGTCAAGGGAACAAAGAGCAGACCTAGGCCAGGAATGTCCGGATAAACTAGGACACCAGCTTTCCCTCACATATGCTAGAAATTAGGGCAAGTCTGTTATTGGTAGAAAGCTACCTTCTTGCCTGCACACTGGAACAGCTGGTCTTTGGGATGCTAATCATGAAATTAGACAAAGCAAGCTAAAGTGATGCTGCTTCTGTAACCTAATCTATAACTGCCACCTATACCATAACCATCTGCAATAACTGGTGAGGATCAGAGTGCCATGAAGAGGGAACTGATCATCCCAGCAACTTCCCCAGACAAAGCGTAGAGAGGGAAAAATGGCATTAATTTCCAGCAAGGAACCAGAGGCACTGTGTGAAGCAGAAGTACACTTGCCCAGTTCACCATCAATGAACATCCTGACAAAACACATGTTCAGCATGTCACCACCATTGAACTTCTGCAGTAAGCATTTCTTGATAAACTTTATATTTCAGATCCCATCTCTAGGTGTCTTCCTTTGTCCTTGGCAACCTATCCCACTGCCCTAGTACAACTGGGCAATAGATGTAACACCTGGTATACTGCAGTTTTCCTATTACTATTGCATCATTATATATTGGGTGTATGAAGATTGATAACTCCTTCTTTAATTGACAGATATCTGCATCTTGAAGTCTTTTATGAGGAACTTCACTCAAGGACTGCATTTAAGGATGATCATTTACATCTGGACAGAATTCAAATGACACGACCCTGCACTTGAAATATGATATTGAGGATTTGGGGAGGGAAAGAAGTATTTTGCATATGAGGGACTGTGCTGATGTACAGACATCAAATAATGGACTATAGTACAACAGTTCTATAAATTCCTGCTGCAAATCCATATCTTGTTATATTCACATATGTTTTAGTCAACTTTTCATTGCTGTGATGCAAACATCTGACATAAATTTATTTTGATTCATGGTTTCAGAGATTTCAACCCATGGTCAAACAGCTCCATTTCTCTGGGCCTGAGATGAATCAGAACATCATGGCAGAAGGACATAGTAAAGGAAAACTGCTCATCTCATATCCTCTGAGAAACAGAAAAAGACAGAAAAAGGTACTAGTAAAAATATGTAGTCAACAGGGGCATATACAGTAAGATCCCATATTGCCCCACCTGTCTACAATTTCTGTCACCTTTCAGCAGTTCATTCATCTATCAATGGATAAGTCCACTAATGAAGACAGAGTCTTCATGATCCAATCACTTTCTAAAAGCCCCACCTCTGGCCACGCTACAGTTGGGACCAAGTCTTCAACATATCAACTTTTGGGGCACATTCCAAGTCTAAGCCATAACAACACTCTTATACAGTCTCCTCCCATTGACTTGAATTTACTATGTGACTTTCTTTGGACACTGAGGCATTAGAAAGTGTAACATAAACAGTTACTGGGTAAACCCTATTAAGACTCTAGTCCTCATGTAATGCACCCTCTTGGGAGTCTGAGAATTGTGTGAAACCATCAACTAGGTCCTTGAAAAGTCACGTGATGGAGAACTTGTCAACTATTAAGACCAAATCCTCAGATATAAGCCATCAATCAATTTATAACAGCCAGCCCCTTCCAGTTCCAGGTATCACATCTGACATTCAAAACATCAGAGAGAAAGATTCATCACTTCTACTGTTTCCTGCCCAAATTTCTGACTAAAGAGTCACAGACCGAGTGGTTGTGATTTTAAGTCACTGCATTTGGGGTTGATTTGTTACAGAGTAGTAGGTAACTAAAACAACAGGTATGCTGTAGTTGCATATGAATGAATATCATAGGGCAGCATATGAATCATCGAGGATCAGCAGTTAAAACATCACATAATGAGGAGTGTGTCCTATTACCTCAAGCTACTCCACAGAAGTACAGAAGGATCCATTTATCTCTTCCTTTTATTGGGAGAACTGGGTAATCAAGACATAACTCCATGAATTTGAGATGTTGAACTATTTACACACACACATAAGCTGCCAAATCCTTTTACATTATAAAAGCCATTCACATTCTTTCATATTAAGCACAGTCTTCATATCTAAATCTATACAATGATATTATAAGCATGCTAAATAATTCTAACTGTACAGTTAGAGTAATTTAATGAAAAATATGGCAAATAAATGAAGACAGTCTTGCTCCAAAGAAATAGTTATAAAGAGGGACTAAGCCAGAAAGAGTATATTCTTACTTATTAAGATTACCTATTATATGTGAGACACTGTGCTTTTTATTTGGATATTTTAAATTGTATACAACCCTATATACGTATGATTCTAATATGAAAATTTTGTATCAGAAAAGCTGGGGATTTTTGAAATTCCAATTCAATTATCAGTTGTTTTCTATTATTATATTTCTTGAGAAAGTATTAATAATTACCCATGTATACATTTTAAAAATATACCTATAATAGAAGGAGGAAAATGCTGAACATTTTTCATTTAATACAAATAGAAATTCTCATATATAAAAATATTAAATAATTCACTTCTAGGTTATGTCATATTTCCAGGATCTATGAGGATTGTTTATTTATTTGAGTCTGACTTAGTGGTTGAAAAGATTTCTAGAGCTCAAACTACTAATCTTAAAATTCTTACTCTATCACATCTTAACTGTGTGACTTGTGCTTCTGACTCCACAATGTTAAAATGAGGACATTAATATTAATTTATCCAGTTATAATTTAAGAATTAAATAAAATGATATACATAAGGCAATGAGAAATACAAGAAAATAATATAATATGAAAAAGTGTAAATTTGGTTTTTTAAACAGTTTGGTTGCCAAATTTCTCTTCAATTTAGGTAAATTTTCCCTCTCATCTTTTGCACTGTTGGAATTATTAAAAAATAATTCTCAAGTGAAACAGGAAACTAACATTTATGGACTGAAAGGCAATTTCTAAAACATATGTTTTTAGAAATAATGATTGATTTAATCACTATAACCCTTGTGAGGCAGAAAGGAAAGGCCTTTTCAAGTAAGCACTATTTGAATAAGAACTGAGTCACTTAAACAGGTGCATTACAGGAAGAAAGGACAGCAAGAGCTGTGGCCTAAAATGAGAAAGATGGTGATCTATGGAGAACACAATCGACAGTGAAACCATTGTGCAGAGCCCAGGGAGTAAAGAAGGAAGAGTGGGGTGGTAGGCTTCTACAAAAGGATGGAGACCAGATCATGGAGGAACTTGTGCACCTGAGTAAGATACGTGGAGTTATTTCAAGTTGAACATGAAGGAGGAAATTGGTTCAACCTGATTTAGCTGAATATTTTGGGTGATTCATTCACAAAGATTACCACCACACATCTGCCTTTGTGAAAGAAATAAATGCAAGCCAGTGTAAGAAACCTATTTGCTAACTATTTTGTTGGTGGGGGAATATTTCTCATTGAAATATCCATACCTCCATCAACATAATCTAGAACATATCTTCTGCAGAGTGTTAAAGCCATTCAAATTTAATGCCTCTAAAACTTGAACTACTCAACTTCTGTATATTTTGTTATTTAGAAATACACCCTAAACATGATTTAATCTTCATGATTTTAAAATATAACAAGAGGAGTAGTAAATGTAATAATTACTTTTAGGAATTTTTAATTAGCAACTATATATATTCTGTTATATTTTTTCAATCTTTTATTGTTTTTTAAGATATGGTTCTTATGGTTTAATTAACAACAGATTGAGGAAATAAGAATAAAGATAAAAAATATATACTCCTGAGGACTTTACTAAATCTCTACAACTTTCTATGTATATTTTAGTTTTGTCCTTACTACTCAGCATGCAAGTGGGAATTAACAGTACACAAAATTAAGTACTATCTTCAGGGGCCCTCCAGTCTCTTCAAAGCTGCTACAAAAATTAAATGTTTTAGAAGCACACCAGAGTTGTTTTTAGTTAATTTTCTTGTAGAAGTCTTACCTGAGGGGGTAGTTAGAAGCATACAACATGTTTCATTTTAATGTTAAAAAAGATAAATTAAACGACTTGCCCACAGTCATGGATTATTACTACAAGAATAGAGGGAAGCATTTCCAGTTCTTTACATTACACATTTTTTTCATTAGACTAGTGAATAGCATTTGGCTGCAAAGCTGTGAGAAGCATAGTCAAACTGTCTAATGCAAAGCTGAATTTTGTGCTTTTCACTTTTCCCCTGCAGGTTTTGGAAAGCTATCCAGAGTGCTGCACAGGAAAGAACACAGGAGAATGGGGACAGGTACTCAGAAGACCCAGAGTATAGTCTAAAGTACAGTACTTCATTAGCTCTTGCAGTTGCTGTTGCAGAACATATCACCTCAACATGTTGTAGCTTAAAACGACAGTATTATCATCACTGCCAGTGCTGAGAGTTGGTAGGGTTCTTTTGGAATTTCTCATAAAGTTGCTGAGATGGTGCCGAATGGAGACATTCTAATGTTTCTTTCCCCACCAGTCCAAGTGCTGAAGCTAGCTGTTGGTCATAACATGTACACACGACTTTTTCACAAGGCCCAAATACCTCACAGCATGGAAACTGAGTTCTAAGTGCAGCCAGAGGCACAAGGAATATTACCTTCTATAACCTAAACTCAAAAGTCATATAGTATTGAAGGCTGGGGGTGTGGCTCAGTGTTAGGGAGCTCACCTTGAACATATGAAGCACTGAGTTTGACCTCAGCACCACATAAAAATAAACAAATACACGTATTATGTCCACCTACAACTAAAAAATATTTTTTAAAAAATCATATAGCATCAATTCCAATCTAAGCACGTCTTCACAGACTCAAAGGAACATAGACCCTTGCACATCCCAGTGGGAGGAGTGCCAATGTTGCTTTAGGAAGAGCATGTGGGATGGGGAAATTGTTACTACGATCTTGTAAAATACAATCTGATTTACTAGCTATGCTATCTCTATTAGGTTTCTCAGTCCCTTGATATTGCCATCTACAAAATGTAAATATTAACTGACTTACTTTACCCTGTGGTTATAAAATCCAATAATAGGATACATGAGAAAAGTCAATAAATACTAAAACACAATTTAAACAAAAGTTGTTATTAATATATAAATATTCTATACATTATGTGGCAGGGATAAAGAGGAATCTATTGAGATCTTAGATTCCAATTTATTTAGAGTCATAGTTCTCTAACATAGCAATGAATTGCTTACATGAAATATACAGTGGAATTAACTCATATTACAATAAAAAGAATCAAGTTTTACAAGAATGATTCAAAAAATTCCTTACATGTAGAGTTGAAAATGAATTAGCATAAGAATAAAAATGTTTATAAGATAATGACTTAAGTATATTGTGCAAATATAAAACGTAGAAAACTTTAAATATTATTTTTTAATAAAATGCTGGGTGCTTTTCCATGAAATATTTCTATGATTCAAGTGTCTTCATCAGTAAAATTAAAAACTAGTACCTTTTGTACATATTATCTTAAATAACCCATTAAATATGATAATGCGGTAAACATAATCTATTATAGAAATGTAGTTGGAATTTGATTCTGTGTCAGACCTGATTAAGTTCATGAGAGTACAGCCAAATTCAAGAAGTGAGTAAGATGGCCTTGTCAGACTAAACTTTAGCCAGGTTTAGGTAAATTTCCTCTGGACAAAAAGCCCCTGACTTCCTGCTAATAGTCTACACTTTTGGAAACTTGAAAGTGTAAGCATTTTCTCTGTCCTTTGGAGAGGTAAATTTAGCATGTCTTTCTCAAGTACATGGAAGCCATCTGAAATGTAATCATCAAGAAAAAAATCCCTCTCTCCCAGTCTCTGTAGGAAGTAGACACCCACTTTAGTTTAAACTTTGCCAGTTAACAAAGGTACATTGTCTAATCACACTGACTTCAACACACTAACCAATGTTCTCCAGTACTTCTACATTAGGTCACTGCAGTGTTTTAAAACTCTTTTCTTCTTTGATTTCATGGAGTTTGATGCATTCTTTATCCCCCACTAAAATAGTCTTGGCATTTATTGCTATACCCTTGAAGGAATTTTTTCTTGCCAATTTAATTGGTCCATCGCAGTTTTTTGGGGACAGAAACACTTGAGTCTCTATATCATTTTGTGGATTTGATACATTCTCTATATGCTAATACATGTTTTGTTTTATTTTTGTTTAAGGATTTCTCACATTTAATGGCCAGATAGCTAAAAATAACTTTACAAAAGAGATGGAGAAAGAATAGTCGGAATGATAGAAGACAAGCCATGGGGGTTTTTGTTGTGTAAACTAAAGACAAAGAGTGTTTCAAAAAGGAGGGAACATTCACTGATATGAAGTTCAGTAAGACTGAGTATAGAGAGTAAAAGATCTGACCAGAACAATTTTAAAGCAGAAAAAGTTTATTAGAGGCTCATGGTTTCAGAGGGCAGTAGATTTTTCACTAAACCTAGGATAAGAAGATGGCTACAATTCAGAATATGCAGAAATCAGGGACCTGCACAAATTCAGGCAGCTAGCAGCAAAATTAATTTAAAAGAAATTTAAATAAAGAAATAATTAAGCAGAAACAGATATCAAAATCAAGATTATAGAATCAGGAATATACTAATCACAAATACTATCCAGAAGCAAATAGTTGGTTATTGCAGTAGTAGAGGAGAAAGTTTAAGACCTAAATTGGTGGCATTATAGAGGGAAGGAATCAGACAGAAGAATGCAATCTACAGAACTCTGTTATTTTTATTTATTTTTTTGGTACTGGGGATTGAACTCAGGGGCACTTGACCACTGAGCCACATCCCCAGCCCTATTTTGTGTTTTATGTAGAGACAGGGTCTCACTGAGTTGCTTAGCACCTCGCCGTTGCTGAGGCTGGCTTTTGAACTCGCGATTCTCCTGTCTCAGCCTCCCTAAGTGCCCTGATTACTGCACCTGTCTAGAACTCTGTCATTGATAGACTTTGAGAGAGTATAAAGAGGAAAACCCAAAAGTTTTAGGTTTTTAAGGGGCTGAGGTTGTGGCTCAGTGGTAGAGTGCTTGCCTATTACATGTGACTTGCTGGGTTCAATCCTCAGCATCACATAAAAATAAATAAATAAAATAAAGGTATTGTGTCCATCTACAAGAAGAAAAAAATATTTCAAAAAATTATTTAAACAATTTTTTAAAAAGGAAAGTTTTAGGTTTATGGATTCTGACCTAGGCAAATAATAGATAATGTAGTCACTCACTGAAACTTCATAAAAACATTCAGCATATTCAGGTTAAAAAAATAACATAATTCATAACATGATTAGGGTAAGGTAAATTTTGAAATCTTTATAGTATCCAGGGGCAGATTCAATTTTTAGACAAATTAGGAAGATGAAGTATGCATCCTGCTAAGAATTGAAGTGTTTGAAGTGTGTTGATTATGAAACAATGGTGGCATAGTACACACCATAGTCCATAAAAGGCATCTTCAGTTGGAAACTAATAAGTCATTGACTCAACAGATGAGTCAATGATAAAGCAAAAGCAAAAGCAAAACTCTAAATTTTAAATGGGAAATGTTTTAATCAAGTTTTTCACTGCTGTGAGTTAAAGACCTGACCAGCACAATTGTAGGGAAGGAAAAGTTTTTTGGAGGCTTACAGTTTTAGAGGTCTCAGTCCTAAAAGGCTGGTGCCATTCATTCAGACTTGAAGTCAGGCTGAACATCATGGCAGGAGAGTGTGGTGGAAGTAAGCAGCTCACCTCATGATCAGTGAGCAGAGGGAGAGAGACTCCAATCTCCAGATACAAATATATACCCCATAGCCACGACCCCAATTCCCATCTCCTTGAGCCACACCCTACCACTTCCATTACCACACAGTTAATCCCTATGAAGGGATTAATCACTGATTAGGTTAAGAATCTCACAACCCAATCATTTCTCCTCTGAACCTTCTTGCATTGGAGGACGCTTCACATCCAAACTGTAACAGGAAAAGACTGATGGGCTTGTTAGGATCCATGGAAAATTGTTTTAGAATAATAATGCATAGACTAGAATGCAACGACTTCAACTTACAGTTTTTCCCAAGGTTAATAGCATAAGCAAATGAGTCTTCAGATTATCCCTTTTTACTGCCAGAAACTATCCTCAATAAAGCTAAACTTTGGTCTAGCTTCAGTCAAAATACAAATATAATATGCAAGTAGAGTTTATCAGAATATCTGATTGATTCTTGGAATCAACAGCAGGTAGTGGACAATGAGTAAATGAGTCAAGAAATGATAATTTAGATTCATCGTGAACAGAAAGAAGAATTCAGACTCAAGAGCAATTGGAAGTAGGACATCAATTAGTTCTCTGAGCCACAGAAATATTGCCAGAAACCAACCCAAAATTTATTTTCCATACTTGAAGATGTAACAAGAGTTTGCTTATGGCACAATGAATTGCATAGTCTTATAACAGATGGTACATGCTTTACTTTTGTTAAATTTGTTGAGCAATTAATTGTAAACAATTCTGATTTTTATGTGATATCCAATTCTTTTTTCCTGAAATTAAAAAAAAAAGTTTTTCTAAAATTTAAAATTATCTCAGGAAGAGCACCAATCAACTATATATAAAATTATGTCTCCTTTTCACTAGATTCATTATAGACTTCTAATTAAAGCTGCTTTGTCCTTTCATTAAAAAACAATGAACATCTTGAGATTGAGAACTCTGAGTGAACTGTTAGATTCTGAAGCTTTACATATCAGATAATAGAACATTTGTTTCCATACTACAGAGTAGTATATAGCTTGTTTGAAGTTTATAACTGGAAAAACTGATAAGAATATTTTGGGAACTCAATGATCACAGAACTTCAAATCAATAGATAAGTAAGTTTGGGGTGTTTGTTCTATTTTTATATCTATGTTTTGTTTTCAGTCATATGTAAACTTTAAAATCAGAGCAAAAATGAAAGTGTGTACACTGCAAAATTACATCTATTCTTGACACTACAGTGCAATGTTTTATAATGTGATAAAATTAGTTATATTATCATGTTCCTTAGAATATTATGATGTCCATCTATTAAAGAAAAATAGACTTACACAGTAGAAATGGATTTTTAATTACAGTTATTCTAGGGCATCAAATAAAATTTAATAGGCATTAAGATAATGCCTAAGACTCGGGTTCTCAGTAGAACTATCCAAGCCCTTTGGAGAGTACATCTCAATACCATGTGTCCTAGATGCTATTTGCAGAGTATGGGACCTAATTGCCTGGCTGGGCTTCAATATTATTTTGACCTCATTCCTTCTTTTTATGGCCGTATTCCTCCTTTTTGGAATAGAAAATTTACTCTGTGACAGTGTGTATTGAATATGTGCATCTTGCCAAGAATTGAAGATGAGGTTTTAGACTTGGACATTATGGCAATTCTGGAACTTGGAACACTTGTTTGACACGTGGAGATGGACCAAATGCATTTTGCATCGTGAGATGGGCATGGCCTTGTGGGACCAAGGGTAGAATGTTATGGTTTGAATATAAGGTATCCTCAAGACTCCTGTGTTAATACAGGAATATTGAGAAGTGAAATGAGTTGGTTATGAAAGCTTTAATCTAATCATTCTATCCTACTTTACATGGACTAACTGGGTGATAAAAGTAGGCAGGTGTGGCGTGGTTAGAGGAGATAGATCATGAGAACGTACTCTAGAAGGGTTCATCTTCCCTATGTTCTGCCCGCATCCTGTGTAGGGAGGAAGTGGGAACTGGGAGGTGTGGGCCAGCTGCTAAATAAAAGCTAGAAAGGTTAGAAAGGTAATATTAAGAAATTAAAGATAAGCCGGGCACAGTGGCACAAGCCTGTAATCCCAGCACTTAGGGCAGCTGAGACAGAAGAATTGCGAGTTCAAAGCCAGCCTCAGCAACGGCGAGGCGCTAAGCAACTCAGTGAGACCCTGTCTCTACATAAAACACAAAATAGGGCTGGGAATGTAGCTCAGTGGTCGAGTGCCCCTGAGTTCAATCTCCAGTACCAAAATTAATTAATTAATTAATTAAAGATAAAAGACAAAAATTATATATTCAAAAGTGGAGGCCAGACAGGTAGACAGATCTGATGGTTCTGATCCTAACAAAGAGAAAAACCCTGGAATGCTTTATTTATAGCGGTATGCTCCACAGGTGATTAGTAAGGAGCTTCTTCAGGAAAATAGGTTGTTTAGTGCTTGGCAGGTAATGCCCATGCCCATCTCTGGGCAGCTGTGTTTGATCCTAGGATTGTGAGCTAAGGCAGGACGCCAGCGTGAACTGGGCTCTCTCGAACTGGGAATTTCACCCAGGAGTTCCCAGAAAAGCAGCTTCCCTGCCTTAATGACTCAAATAGCTCATACATGTCTCCCAACACCTATGGCCCCTTGCCTTCTCTTTCTATGCTTCCTGGATACCATAAATGAAGCAATGCTCCTTCTCCACAACCTTCCTCCATGATGTGTAACCTCACCTTGTGTCCAGAGCAATGATGTCAAAACAGAATGAACTAAATTTCAGAAATCATCATCCAAAATAAACTTTTCCTCCTCTAAGTTGTCTTGTCAGGTATGTAATCTAATCAGTGACAAAAGCTAACTAAAACAGCAACCAAACCAAACTGGTTTCAAATTAAGCTTTTGTCCCTTTTTGGCATGTGACCTTGGTCAGGATATTAAACTCCAAAAGCCTCAGTTTTTTTCAACTCTAAAGTTAGTATAATAATATTACCAACCACATGCAATTTATGTGGTAGTTTTATTAAATGATTTGTGCAAAGTACTATAAAGTTTATATTACTTTTTAATAAATATAGCTTTCACTAGAATATGTGTATCTAATTATAAATTTTACTAGAAAATGGAAGGGGTGAGAGGAAGGACACAAACTATTGATATCATCACCCAAAACTATTTATTGTATCCTAAAGAATAGGGTCTAATTTAAAATACAAGACTGTTTACTGTTTCATAACCAGAGAAATTTGTGATTAATCATGATGTTCCACTCACATCATACCTGTGATGAATACATATTCTACTTTCTTATGCATTTCTTCATAACTCAGCTAATAAAAATCTCCTTCACTATGCTTTATTAATAGGTAGTTTCTGACTCCTAAGAAAAGAAATAGATACAACAACAAAATATTAGAGTGATCAACTGCTTTTTGCTCTGTCATTGATTCCTTGGTTTCTAAATCATAAACAATATTGACCACACAGCTGGTCATTTAATGCTAGTGATACTATAATTGCAAGATCACTCATAGTTACTGACGGAAATTAGTAGAACATGTGTTCAATAAGTAGATGTACTCCAGAAAGACACCACTAAGTTCCCATGTGATGTACTTTTTACACAAATTGTAACTTTATTGAATCAAGGAGCTACATTGATTTTTAAAAAAGTAAAAAACAATTTTTCCCATTTACACATTAGCAAAGAAATTTTTGTGTGAGTTAGTAATTATCTTAGTTTTCCAGGTAAAGTATTAAAGAGGCTTTAAGAAGAATGTGCTGAAATTTAATGAGGATGGGAGGATGTGGGGTGTGGTAAGTCAGCAAAAGCCAACAGTCAAAGGAAAGTCATAATAAAGAAGTGACCATCCATACACACTGTTCAACATTTTTCCTTTCTGAAGTTAGCTAGAGAGATTATAATGAGAAGGTCCTAAAGGGAATTCAGTATGAAGTTTGTATTACAACAAATTAGGAGAAGAGCAGAGTAGGAGAATGTTGTTGGCTGAATTTTGTCCAACCTAAATTTATATGTGGAAGTCCTAACCTGCAGTACCTATATTTCTAACCATATTTGAAGATAAAGTCTTCAAAGTTAAAATTAGGTCTTTAAGGTGGCTCTTTATCAGTATGACCGGTATCCTTATAGAAGGAAATTTGGGCACAGACACACGTGGAAGAGAAGAAGGGACATGTAAAGACAAAGAGAGAACATGTCCATCCTTAAGCCAAAGAGAAAGGCCTCAGAACAATCAACCCTACTTGCACCTTGATCTCAGACTTATGCACGCCAGAATACAGAAGTAAGGAAATAAATTTCTGGTGTTTAAACTACTCAGCCCATGATGTTTTGTTATGGCATTTCTAGCAAGAGAAAGACAGACACAGAGAGGTCCCCCATTCTTCTATGGTATCCTGTGTCATCTTCTCCCCTGTCCTGTTCCTATCAAGGTGATCCTGATCTAGTATGCAAGCACAATACATATTCAAGAGGGCACTTGTATGAACCATATCCAGATCTTTTGGGTGTTCTAATTTAAAATCATATCCACATATGTTGGGAAAAAATAATAATTATTCCTGTTTCTTGAAAATTTTCTGTAATAATTCCCATTCTTCTTCAAATAGATAGAAATCTCTGATTAATTGAGGGTTAGCACAATAAACTATGGCATTACTCACAGGTTGACCTTCTCAAATCAACACATAGGTTGACCACCTCAGATATAATAAAATTACCCATAAACATTAATAATTCAATGTAATATGTGATCAAAAACTTCAGTCATTGATTAATTGATTGACATCTAAGAACACTAGTGAATCAAGATAACATAAAATATTAATATAGGCATATTTTTCCTTTCTTTCTCTTGTATGTCATTCTTACTGCATTCCACCAAAGAAGGCAGTCGCATTTGTAAAATCTAGGGATTTCAGTAGAGTAGAGAGATTCGAAAGTAAAATATTTTTAGGTGCTTATTATTTTTTTGAAAAAGATTGTTTTAACTAGGGGCTGAAACACACTGACAGGAGTGTTGACGGTTTAAGAAGTGAACTTCGAAATAATCCAAGCCATTCCCAAATGTATTTCTCCTGATTCTGGGAGGCAAGTAACCTTGATATCCTTGGGCTCTGGCAGTGTTTGGAGAGAAAGAGTACTTTTTAAAAGCAAACAGGGAGAGAAAATGGATTATGAAATGGAAGACAAAATTCTAAATTCACAGACAATGGGCATGTAAGCATAGCACATGGATCCAAAGGAGATAACTCAGTCTTTGTAGATAAAGGTGTATATCTAGGAAGGGGCTATGTTTGTGACAAAAAGACAGAAGGACAGATATAAAGTCTAGAACAGAGAGGTAATCTACTGGCTTATGTGACTGAAAATTCCAGGAGTTCTTTGACGAATGGTTGAAATACTGTTCCCGGTTTCAGTTTCCCTCTCTTTTACCTCTATTCCTTTTAACATCACTAATGTTCTCCAGCAAGCTCCCCTCTCTTGATTTAAAAGAGTTCTAGCAGCTGCAAGCTATATATGCCCTAAGCTTCATATTTTAAAATAAAGAATATGATGCTCTTATCCAGGGCCTCCCCTTCATAAGGTTTCACTCATTTCATTGGGCCTGAATGTGCCCCATGTTTGTCTGCAAGCCAATCACTGTAGCCAGAGGAATGTGACTGCCCAGAGATAGGTAATATGTATATTTCAGGGTCTTGAGGATAAATATACATTTGTCCAAACCACATGAAATAAAAGTGAAAGAACTGATAATTTTCAAATACAAAAATTGTTTCTCTAAGGGAATGAATAGGCCCTGAATACAAAGATTTCTATATCCCACATGCAACATGACAGTACAGAGCTGGCAGACATGAATAGAACACGGTAGGCTTAGACAAAAAGAAAGAGAGAAAGAGAGAGAGAAGAAACCAGTGATGAACAGTGAAAAACTCATTATCTCATTTTGGGGTATCACCAAGTTAGAACATGGAAAGTCAAAGATGCCATGATAGTGATTAGATGACATTTCTATCCAGCATGAGAGATGTGCAACAAGATAAATTTGATTTAATGGTATACAGAAAATACTATTTACACTTGAATTTTATGGAGTAAGATTCTCTCTCTTCCTAGGTATCTTTTATTGGCTTATTAGTGCCAATCTTGCAAGGTTAAATGCTATCATTGGAATCGTGGATAGTCATCAGAGAAATTACCAAGCATGATGATTATACACAACTTGGAATAACTTTTGTAACAGCATATACATGAATTCAATGCCAACCACTCAACAATGTTTCCATATACTGAAAGCTATCTTAAAAACTGTAGCTATGATGCTATGGGTTCATCACAATAGCTTAGAGAAAATGAATAAGTGTGGATAAAGATGAGTGGTTTTGCTTAAAGATAAAGTCTCTTTAAAGGAAAACATCAAAGAAGAAAACAAAATATTGCATCATATATAACAGGTCCTTTTATATCTCTCTGGTTTAACGTCCTTTATTGGAAATATTAAAAATATACCTCTGTATTTCAGAGAAAGGAATTCCTTTTGTTACCAGCCCTACAGTTGTGTTTAATGTAAAAAGTAATGAAAAACTATAAATATGATTCCAACGGTAAATATGTATGGAATATTTCAAGTTCTAAATCCCACACATTTCAGCAGAATAAATAATGAAACCAGATGACCTCCTGTGGTGACAGATAAGCTCAGCTTTTGACAATGTGATTCTTACATTTGCTCTAAGCTAGAATGTCTTTAAATCTGATGAGGAATAAAATGAAATTTTTATGGTACACTATGAAACAAGACTCACTCATATAAACTAAGAATGAACCAAGAGCATTAATTTTCAATAACTTGCACTACATATAATTATAGAAATATTAATTCTAAGTAGGTAAAGCAGAAGTAAATTTACAACAGAGCAGTTCAGTTTCCCAGAATGGTGAAAGTTTATGGTTAACTGGTTTGCTCTTTAATTCACAAGAATATTTGAAAATGAATTTATTTTATTTCTCTTGGTAACTTAACTTCATGTATTTCCTCAGGAGCTATCTTTCACACAAAAACAATTAATACTTTAAAAAGTCAAATAAATCTTCAATTGGTTACCTAAATGTCTATGGTTTAGGAACTAATCATTCCCTATACAAAATCCTCTTTCTTCATCATTGAATTATATAGCTTTTCCCTCCTGGTTAGTAATACATTTATTCAGAATATATGTTTTCATTTTGTTATTCATAATGTCACAAGTCAATAAATAATAAAAAGTTCACAGAAACTAAAATTTGAGATTTTACATATAGCTTTCATTACTCCCCTGTATACTGAGATAGACTAACTGCCAAGCATTTATTTATTTTTTCATGGCAAGACACCAGATTTTCCCTTTTTTTCCAAGTTGTTATAGTTATCTGGAGATCTTTTCATTTTAGTTTTAAATTGAATCAATGGGGGGCAAGTGTGCATGCAGTTCAAAATGTATCACAGAATGATTTTTCACTATAACATTCCTGTGGGAACACTCTGCTACCAGACAAGTATTTTAGCTGCTTTCCATCAGATCATCTGTACCCACTTAAAGAATGCATAACTATTTTGAATCTCATTTCATTTTATTTGGTTTTGGTGTAGAAACTAATATCTTGGGTACATTAAAAAATAAATATGGGGAGTGAAACTGATCAGATTAAGTTATATGTGTCTATAAATATGCCCAAATAAAACTCAGCACTCTGTATAATTAATATGTACCAATATAAATATGCACAAGTCAAGTAGTATGGAAGAAAGAATATTTCTTTTATCTCATTTAAACCATCATATATGTACAACAAATTTCTTTAAGTATGATTACTTGAATTATTTAAACCAATTAACCAATGGGCTTTTTTTTTTTTTTTGGTGCTGGAAATTGAACTCAGGGGCACTCGACCGCCAAGTCACATCCCCAGCCCTATTTTGTGTTTTATATAGAGAAGGGTCTCACTGAGTTGTTTAGCGCCTCACCATTGCTGAGGCTGGCTTTGAACTCGAGATTCTTTGTCGGTCTCCCTAAGTGCTGGGATTACAGGCTTGCGCCACCGGCCCAATCAGTTTTCTTAATATCCCCTATATCTTAACCTTTACTTATCTAAATACAGCTGTATCTAGTGGTAATGGAGAGTATAGATTTATGAGTATGAAGTTCAATTAATATGTCTTATAAAGAAAGATGGGGAATCCATTAGCTTCTATAACTGGAAGGAAGGTAGATTCAGATATTGTACAAAGAGACAAACAAAAGCACCAGAATTCTGTCTTGCTTCATCTCCCCTCTTTTCTTGTTCCTGTATTATCTTTATTTACGGACAGTGTCATTTCCCATGATATTAAAGATGGACACGGTTGTTCCAGGTCTACACCATTCTTGCAAATCAGACAAAAGTATGTATTAGAAATAACTACAATAGGCTTGGATTTTGTTACATGTTTTTCCTAAACATATATTTAGGTAAAAGAATGATGAATCACTATGGTTGGATGAAAGGAAATAATGTGTAGCATAGACTCAAATATGAGATTGACAGTTCCCAAAGGTGTAGGGACCAGGGTCAAAAGGAAAATATTGTGGACATACAAAAAGACAACATTTTCCTTTGGGTCCTTTTGGGACCTTTAGCAAATGTCTCAACCACTTTATGAATTGACATTCTCTTCATGTATAGATAATGAAAGTATCTCCAGAATTTCTATGATGATAAAGAGAATGGGAAGGATCATTGGTAGAGAAATTTTTTTTAAATTCTGGATTATAGAAAGCAAGGAGAATATTATTAATTATTTAGTAGAAATAGTGAAATCATAAACAAAGAAAGAAGAAAGTCTAGGAAAAATAGAAGTGAATTTGTCAATAAACCTGAAAGAGCTCTAAATTTTAAATTATCAGAAAATGAGAAGATGAAATAAAAGATTAGGAGGTGAATTGGCAGTATGTCTAAAGAGCAACAGGTATCCTTTACCTTCTTCTTATCACTCCATATACTTCACCACCTGGCTTGCCAGAAACTGAGTAGTTGCTTAGTCAAAAAGAACAATGTGCTCTGAGGAAATTAAACTACTGAGGAAGAAATCAGCAGGTACTCATGCCTCAGAGTGGAGCTTCTCCAATCTGATTCAGGTCTATGCCACACTGACGGCTAGCTCTACACTGCATAACCTAGAGAGAAGTTTGCAACATCAACACAGTATTCACTGTCTTCTTTGACAATCCAGCTCTTTAGGAGAGAATAACTCATAATGACACCAATAGTATGCACAAAGGAAGCCCATTATCAAAAATTATCAACTCAAGTTCTTCTGATATATGATGACAATATTAAAGATGACTACATATCTGAAAAATTTACAAACATGAGAAAACCAAAATAATACAACAAAATAAATACAAAATAATACAACTCTATAGAAATAGACAATTTAAGGAACAGAAATAACTTTTAAGAGTCAAATTTAAAGGATATTCAGACCAGAAAACTCGGCCTCCAAAACACATACAGGATGTTACTTAAAGCAACAACTTGGGACTAAGAAATACCTAAAAGAGAAATATATGCAATGAGGAAATACATGTATAACAATTGAAGAAAATATTCCAGATTTGAGAGCATCACAAGCCTGAAGATACTGAGGGTCAATACAGTGACAAACTGGATTAATAAAAGACACACCAGTATTTGGGAATGTAACGAATTTGATAGGATATCCAAGAAAAAAAAAGTTTCATTACAAAAAAAAATGGAAATCAAAGTGATATTTTTCTTCTCAATAAAATAACAAATTATTGAGGCCATTGAGGCAATGCTTCAAATCTCTGAACAAAAATAATTTTTGAACCAATAATAGTCTACTCAGAAAAGCTACCAATTTAGAAGAAGGAGAAAATAAAAACTTTCACCAGCAAATAAAGCACTCAGTTTAATTTTCAGATGAGATCATGCACCAAAATAAGAAATTAAAACACGTGGTTACGAGAAATAAGTAACTGAGGAATAAATCAAATGCAAAGAGAATGAAATTCCAAGATGACAACTGTGCACAAAGTCCAAAGAGTAATCAGTCCAGATTACAACAGATAGTTAGTGGAATCATATTGTCTTTATAAAAATAATAAAATGTATTTCAAATAAAAAATTGGATGTACAAATTGATAGCATCAAAAGATTTAAAATGTAACATCTACTAATATAACATAAATGGAGCAAAAGATGAAGATGGGAAGGGAGAGATGATGAAAAAGAAAAAGTTAGGGATTTGACAATGTTATAAATAATGATCCAAATATGAAACTAAAGTATGGTATGTTTTCAATAACTAAGGAATTAAAGAAAAAAATTATTTCACCTTGGTGTTAAGAGAGTATCCTCTTTCAAATAGCAATAGTGTTTCATCCATATTTGATCTAGAGTCTAACACTCACATAGTCATAATAATATAATGGAACTTATTTTGTTTTCTCCTTTTAGAATCTGTTAAAATAAAAGTTAACCATGAGCCCCAACACTGGAGAGACTTGGACCAGGAACAGCCGTGCCTGTGTGGAGAGGAACATTGCACTGTTGCTCCCTATCCACCAAAGTGAGGTGCCACCTAAACTGCCAATCTTGGGACATGGCAGCCATCAACACAGCCTTTCACATGTGTTAATCTACACCATGGAAAATGGACAAGCACATTTTGCCTGTTGCAGCAAAATGTGCCACCACCAAGCAAATCACCCTATGCCATCCCACAGCCCATCCTTCCAGCCCCACCTCTGAAAGCAGTTGCCTCCAACTTGGGCACATTCACCTACTGCCATCTGAGGTTAACTCTGATATCACCTTCACCATCTTTAGCTGGGGCAGCTTCTATTTAAGGACACTGACTGTAGGACTAGGTACCTATAGGGTAGATACTACTACTGATACCAACTAGAGACATAGCCACTTCAATTAAGGGACAACAATCAAGACCTGGAACACTGGCACCAAGGTCTGTGCAGGATGGGATGCACCAGAGGTATCTCTACTAAGTGTGCTAATAGACACCATCTTGTTGGAGAGGCAATAGAGAGCCTTGCATGGAGTCATCTCTCTTTTCTTTCTTTCTTGTTTTTCTTGCTAACAGCCAACTTCTTTTGATTCTCCTTTCACTAGTCCTATAATCTAATACCTTGATATTTTAATATTCTACACCATAAAATCACATCCTAACCACCACCACCCCCGGCACTCTCGTTCTGTCCATCATTAGAAGCTGTAAAATCTTATGTAAAGCTACTGGGTATATGATAGAAGATAACCAAACACATCATTTCTGTTTATAGTGACAAAACTATAAATGTCTATATATCAATGCCATCCCTTACAGAAATATAAAGAAGCAATCATAAAATTCATTTGGAAAAATAAGAGACCCAGAGTAGCCAAAGCAATCCTTAGCAGAAAGAGTGAGCAGGAGGCATCAGAATACCAGGTCTTAAACTATACTACAAAGCTATAGTAACAAAAACAGCATGGTATTGTCACTAAAATAGACATGTAGACCAAATGGTACACAGAGACAAACACCATAAATACAGGTATCTCATACTAGAAAAAGGTGTCAAAAACATACATTGGAGAATCAATAGCCTCTTCAATAAATGGTGCTGGAAAAACTGGAAATCCATATGCAGCAAAATAAAACTAAACCCCTATCACCATGCACAAAACTCAACTCAAAATGGATCAAGGACCTAGGAATTAGACCAGAGACTCTATACCTAATTGAAGAAAAAGTAGGCCCAAATCTGCATCATGTCAGATTAGGTTCTGACTTCCTTAACAAGACCCCTAAAACACAAGAAATAAAGAATCAATAAATGGGATAGATTCAAACTAAAATGTTTCTTCTCAGTAAAAGAAACAATGAACAAGGTGAAAAGAGAGCCTACATTTTGGGAGCAAATTTTTGCCACATGCATGTCAGATAGAAAACTAATCACTGGGATATATGAAGAACTCAAAAAACTTTACACCAAAAAACCACCCAATCAATAAATGAGCTAAGGAGCTGAACAGACAATTCTCAGAGGAAGAATTACAATAAATCAATCAATATACAAAAAAAGTGTTCAACATCTCTAGTAATTAGAGAAATGCAGATCAAAACTAAGATTTTATCTCACACCAGTCAGATTAGCAGTTATCCAGAATACAAGTAACAATAAGTGTTGGTGAGGGTACGAGGAAAGAGGTACACTCATACATTGCTGGTGGGATTGCAAATTGGTGAAGCCAATCTGGAAAGCAGATTCCTTAGAAAACTTGGAATAGAACCACCATTTGACCTAGCTATCCCACTCCTCTGTCTATACCCAAAGGACTTATAAACAGCATACTAGAGGGTGGGGCTGTGGCTCAGTGGTAAAGTGCTCACCTAGCATGGGTGAGGCACTGGGTTCGATCCTCAGCACCACATAAAAATAAAAACAAAGGTATTGTGTCTACCTACAACTAAAACAATATTTTTTTAAAAAAATCCAGGATACTAAAGTGATGCAGCCACATCAATGTTTATTGCAGAACGATTCACAATAGCCAAACTGTTTGAACCAAGCCAGACGCCCTTTAATAGATGATTGGATAAAGAAATTGTGATATATATACACAATTGGATATTACTCAACAATAAAAGAGAATAAAATTATGACATTTGAAGGTAAATGGAGTTAGAGAATAGTGTGCTAAGTGAAGTAAGCCAATCCCAAAAAACCAAAGGCCAAATGTTTTCTCTGATAAGTGGATACTAATCCATAAAGGGCGTGGGGACATGGAAAGAGTAAAGGAACTTTGGATTAGCCAAAGGGAAGGGGGGAGAAGGAAGGGGGCAGGTGGAAAGGAAAGGTGATAGAATGAGATGGACATCATTACCATAGATACATGTATGGTTGCAAAAATGGTGTTACTCTACTCTGTGTACAAATAGATGTGAAAAACTGTGCCTTGTTTGTGTACAATGAACCGATGAGCACTCTGCTGTCATGTATAACTGATTAGAACAAATTTTAAAAAATAAATAAAAATTAAAGATTGATTCGTGATTGCACAAAAATATATAATACTATTACCTGTGACCATGCAAAAACAAAGGTACACCTGCAAAATTTTTGGATGCTGTGAAGAGAGGTAGAAAGATGCATAGGGATTCTAATATTACCTTCACAGTGATGAGTCAAGACATACTATTAAATTAAGTGGGGTAAGAAATAGATTTTCAGACAGGAGAATTGAGAGTTCAAAGGCAGCCTCAGCAAAGGCGAGGCACTAAGCAACTCAGTGAGACCCTGTCTCTACATAAAACACAAAATAGGGCTGGGGATGTGGCTCAGTGGTCGAGTGCCCCTGAGTTCAATCTCCAGTACCAAAAAAAAAAAAAGAAAGAAAGAAATAGATTTTCATAAAGGACAGACTCACTTATTGGATTTTCTGCTGTCCATTTTATACCTCCTTTTTAAAGTTTTTTTTAAATATTGCTGAAGAGACTTAGGAGCCCCATTACCCAGAATTTCTTTCCCTGTATAAGTTCAGGTTAGAACTGAGCAACTCATGTAATAAGGATAGTGTTTTAGTCAGCTTTTACATTGCTGTGAACAAAAGACCTGACAAGAACAAAAAAGAGGAGAGAAAGTTGATTAGGGGCTCATGGTTTCAGTGGTTGGCTGACTCCATAGCTCTGAGTCTAAGGTAATACACAGCATCATGGAGGAACCGTATGGTGGAGAAAAGCTACTCCGGGTATGACAACAGGAAACAGAGAGTTCTGCTCACCAGAAAATATAAACCCAAAAGGCATGTCCTACTTCCTCTGGCCACACTCTTATCTACCTACAGTTACCACCCAATTAATCCATAGGAGAGGATTAATCCACTAATTAGGTTACAACTCTCATAATCTGATCATTTCACCTCTGAACATTCTTGCATTGTCTCCACAGGAGCTTTTAGTAGACACTTCATATGCAAACCATAATAGGAAGTCATTGTCCTCTGAACGCATCTGTGGCCTGATATAATAGCCAGTATAAGACTGACACAGGCTTTTTTAGGAAATATAAAGACTACTCATTTTGCTATTAGATATTAGTACAGTATAAAACAATCTCCTCAAAGACTGGAGAATAGGAGAATTTTACTGGCAAGTTCTTGAAAACAATCTAATTTGCTCATTAATGCTGAGACATAATTTGTATCTTTTCTGACCTTTAGAATTCACATTCACAAGCTTACCTCCAAATCTACCAATGTTTGTGCAAGTGCCAATTATATATTAAAACTTTAATCCTGGCATACATGGCATAATATATTCTTTCCTCACCAGATTCTGTATGACAGGAGCTATAAACAATCTGGAGAGGAGAGGAAGTAGGCGTGAGTATGAATACTTTGTAGCACACAGTAATTTAGCTTCAACAACATTTAGAATTATATAACAGAAAGGATCCATGGGTAACCTGGAAATGGGAAAAGTTCAACTGGGGTTAAGGGGTAAAGAAACTCTTTTATTATAAATCCATATACAATTCTTTTTAAATGTATTTTTACATTGATACATAAAACATAGCAAGTATACATACTAATGGTGTAGCATATTTTTTTAATTTCATGTTTATTTTGATAGCATGTATACAGTATGTAATTTAAAAATCAGACTTAATATTTCTAGTTCCTCAAACATTTTATCAATTCTTTATGGTTAAAATAGTTAATATTCTTTCTTTTGGGTTTTGAAATATACACTACTTTATTGATACCTCTAGTACAATAGCAAACCAAAACTTCTTGCTCCCATCTAACTATAACTTTGTATCCACTTATCAACTTTTCCCCATCTCTTTACCTTTTATCTCCCCATCCCATAGTAACCACCATTCCACTCTCAAATTCTATGAGGTCATCTTTTTCATCTTTCATATATGAGTGGGATCATGAGGTTCTTGACTTTCAGTGTCTGCTTATTTCACTTAATGTAATGATATCTGGTTTCATACACGTCACAAATGATCAGACATCATGTTTTATGGCTAAGTATAATTTTAATATGCATAGCTATTATTTTGTGTTTTTACTTACTCATACCTTCACTTTTCCTTTATTAATTTAGTTTTTTTATAGAGTTGTACTGCTTTCCAATTGCTGCTATAACAATTTCCCATTAACATGATGGCTTAAAATAACCCAGTTATTATCTCACAGTTCTGAATGTGAGAGACCTGATATGGGTCTCACTGAGCTAAATAACATTTCAGCAAGCTTGCATTACTTCTGAAGGTTTTAGAGGAGAATCAATTTCTTGCCTTTGCCAGGTTGTAAAGGCTGTCTGCATCTTCCATGCTAGCAGAGTAGCATCTTCAAAACTTTGACTCTGACCTCTACTGTGCCTCTATTTTCCATTTTAAAAAATAAGCAAAAAAAAAACCCCATAAAAACAAAAATAAGCTACAATTGTATTGAATACAAACGAATAATACCAGATACTATCCTTATTTTTAAGGTCAGACAATAGACAACCTTACATTTCTTTGCAACTTAACTCCTCTTTAAAATGTAGCATCCACAGGGTCTGTGGTTTAGGACATGGACATCTCTTGGGGGAATTATACCTACTACAGTAATTTTCTTCATAGTTTTCTTTATCCAGATTGTATGTGATTTGGGGCAATTTTCCTAAATCTCTCTGTCTTACTTTTTTCACTTATAAAATTAAGTTTTAATATTATCTACCTTCCATTTGCATGCTTATACTTAGACCTGGGTTGTAATTTTAATTAACTAACTTTAATTAATTAAGTCCAAGGAACACCCTGGTTGTCTATAGTATTTACATTTGAACCTCTAAGTGATAAGAATAAAAATCATGTCTTGTTCAATTCCATACTTTCAGTGTTTAATACATATTTATTTTTCAGTCTTTTTTATATATAAACATATGTGAACTGAGCATATTTCAGAGAAGCCTGGAGTGACATTTTCCTGCATTTTCACAGATCAATTTCACAGGTAGACAGAAGAGATTATTTTTCTATGTATCTCAGTTTAAGGTCATGGACAGACACCTCTATTTTGGATTTTGTATCAGATTATTTCTTATCAAGACATTTCTCCATTCTCAGAATCATCTTTCAGTTATAAAATGTACATTTAGATAGGAATAGGAGAAGCATACAAAGATTAGAGAAAAATCAGGATTTGAAAAGAAGGGTAGTACAAGATGGACCAAATTTGGCTCAAATCTTTTGAGGAAAGACACTCCTAGATTGCACAGATTTCACTTAACTTGGGCCACATACATCATTTCCAGGCACCTAGAGAGCACAGACCACCGATTTCATTACATCTATGTACAGGTGACTGTAATCCATATCTGCTATAATACAAATCTGTGCTAAACAAAGAAAAGCATCTTTATTCACTTAGTTATTCATTCATTCCACTTTCTTGTTTAGTTCTCAGTTTGTATGAGACAATGTACTAGACATTAGGTTTGTAAGAGTAAATATATTAAGCACAGTCTTGGAGTTTGCAATCCTATGTGTGAGAATATAAAATATAGAGCTCTGTTTGATAAAATCATCTTTTGCCTAGTATCAAATATTTTCTCAGTTTTATCTTTTAGTCTTAAGATACTTAGGGAATAATGAATAAAAATATTGTATATAGATAAATAGGTAGAGATTTTGTTCTTTTAGAATGTAAAATATTATAGTAAATGAAGACAATTTTATTAAATGTGTACATTCTAAAAAGGAAGTGAAACTTTAGTCTTGACAGATCTCGGGTTATTGCTAATGAATGGATAGAATGAAGCTTATAAAGCTATATCTTTCATAACACCTTTCTCTAATATAAATCCACATTTTTTCTGGTTTCAAATTTTTCTTTCTTTTCACTTCTTATATTCTTGTGTTCAGTCTATGCTTCCAATATAGTTACTTCTTTTATTACTGAATTGGTAACTACAGCACAGGTTACTTATAATATTTTACCTAAGTGATTTCTATTAAGATATTTATATTGCTAAAATGTATGTATTCTCACAATGTGAGCAGATGCTCCCTAACTAATGAAACAGGAAACTACCCATGTTTCACATTACATACTTGAGCTGGTTAAGTCAGGAAAAGAAATAGGAACATTTTCATTTAACAGTATCTTTTGAACATCTGTGTGATACATTCTGCTAAGTTCCAGGGATGAAAAGATCATTAATATTCCATTCCTTCTCTCAAGGAGATCATAGTCTAGCATATAAGTATTATGTAGGGCACACACTAAATATAAAATGCAAACTTTTTTGCTTTACTTTCTGTTAGTCAACTCAGCACCAATTCTTTTTTATTCCCATTCCAATTCATCTTGCATGCCATCATACTAGCTTTATTTTCTCTAAAACCTCAAGTGTATCCTTTCTACATACTTGCATTAAAAATTTTAAATAATAAATTAATATCACTTAGAAGCAGTTCTCAAAATAATTTTGGCAATGACTCCCTTGCATCACTTTTCATTTGAAAAAATAAACTGTTACAGGGTTCTGAGCTATTTTTCCTTAGAAGGGTGAAAACATATGGATATTTAACTCAGTAATTTATTATTATCCTTCAGTCATTTATTAGTAGTTTATTACATAACAGAATTTCACAGATTACCCAGCAACATATCACTCTACAAAATAAATTGTAGGAAGAGATTATGTTTACAAACTTTAGGAGTAGTGATATAGATGATTTATTTTGAAACCCACTACTACAAAGATTAAAAACTCAGTAGGTGATAAAATATATGCATCTTTGTAACAAAACACACCACAGAATAAACCAAATATATTTTAACATTCAAAACTGAACGTAATGGCAACCAATATTTCATTATGAAACAGAAGTAATAGCTATTTGTTTATAATGTGAGATTTTAAAACACTTCCTTTAGGGCTTGGATTGTAGCTCAGTGGTAGAGCACTTGCCTAGCATGCGGGAGGCGCTAGGTTCTATCCTCAGCACCACGTAAAAATAAATAAATAAAATAAAGATGTTTGTGTCCATCTACAACTAAAAAAAATTAAAAAAAACATTTCCTTTATTTTTCTTCCTATTATTTTTATTTGTTCTAAATAGTTATACATGACAGTAGAATGCATTTTGACATATCACACATAAATGGGGTATAACTTCACATTCTTCTGATTGTACATAATATAGAATGTAATCATATATGCACATATAATCATATATGCACATAGGGTCATGTTTGATTCTGTCTACTATCCTTCCTACCCCCATTCCTCCTCCTCTCACTTCACTCTCCTCTGTCTTTTTTTATTATCTCATTTATTCCTTGTAAAACTACTATCAGTAAGGTGTTTTTTTATTGTCAATTAACTCCTAAAGAAACTGAGACACAGAAAGTTTTAGTAGATGGTAATACAGTTACATAATGCAGTGTCAGAATCAGGACTTAAGCCAGAAGTTTGAAATCACAGCTAATACAGGAAAAATTGAAAATCAAGAATTCTCAAGAAAATATTAAATATACACTGGAAACTAAACATTTGTGTTATAACTCCTATAGTATCAGAAAACAGAACCCAAAATAGATTAAGCAGCAGAAGAATTTATTGTTTAACATATGTTATAGTTCCAAGAGTGAAAAAACAAAACAAAAATAAACTTCACAAATAGCTTCATTCAAGGGGACACATAGATAATGCCATTTTTCTTTATTTGCAGCTACATTTTTCTCTACCTCTACTTCTACATCTAGTTCTTATTTGGTATCAAGAGCACATTTAGTAGCTATACATTCAAAATTACCAAGTTAAATTTCAAAGAGAAAAGGAAGTGGGGAGGGGGAGGCTGACTTCTCCAAAATTCTTAGCTTTATATCTCTGCTGCATTATTACAAAACCATCCCTGCACCAAGCAATGTGACTAGCATAATGTGAGGTTCTGCTTGACCAGTTCTGATTGTCTCATTTGAATTCCCAGCTCTGGTCCTATGATTGAAATCAAAATAACAAAATCATCACAAACTGATCTTGGGAGATATTTCATTTCCTAGAGAACAAATTGGAATGCTAATACTTGAAGGGTGAGAAATCACTAGTCAGTAAGAAGAAAATGTCTAATACACAAGTGTGCAGCTCTTCTGCAATCTGTAGGAATTGCAGTTTTCTTCTTATACATGCCTATGTCCTAGAAACTGTACAGTGCAGACAATTTAATGGTAGCTTGATATCTTTTAGAATATTGGATTCTACTTTTCAGAAACTCGACTGCATTCTAAGCCTATTGTATGGCTACAATGCCAAGAGTAACTTAATAAAAGCTGATTTTTGGTAAGAAATTATTTCTTATACTTTAAAAAAAGGCATATGACTGTAAGAACTAAATAAGGGAAGAGTATTATTTTATAAGGTATTTCCTATGAGGTAGATGATATAACTCAACAGTTTGGGAACATTCAGTTGATAATACTAAAAATACTTGCCATGGCATACAGCATATGTCAAAAATTAATCCAATATATCTTCATGATTTATATCCATGGTTTATATCCTGTATAGATTATATTTGTGTACCTGGTCTGTTTCCTTTCCAAATTTTGCATTTATCAGTGAGCAGTCTATCAAACTATGGTGGTCTATCAATCACTGTCTCTCTAAATCCTAGTACAAAATTGTGTCTAGAAGATAGTAGGACATCCTGAGTATCATATTTCAATAAATCTAAAACATCATCTTGTGTGTGGTATGCTATTATATACCACTAAGAAAAAAAATAACTTCAATAGTTAGAACTATTTTTTCCATATAGGTTTTTATAAGGCATTCCTGAAACTTCTTAACATTGGTTCTGACTTTTCAGAATTTCTTTCCACTCAGATAGATGGCTATCTTTTTTCCACACAATATTTACTTTCATGCCTTTAGTGATGTCAGTGATACAGCATTTCTTTAAAGGGTTCTCAGCAATTCTTATTTCACCTTCTTGACCTCGTAGATCAAGGACTCACATGCCTTATTCAAATAAGACTAAAATGTTTACTAATGGAAATGTCAACAGCTTACAGTTGCCTCATTCTGTCTTTAAAAGGAATAACCAAGTTAGGGCATGTATTAGGCTGAGGTATGCTTGAAATGAAAAATAATAAAAATAAAAGTTGCATCTTCCATTTTTAGCATATAATAATGAAATATATTAAACATAGGTAAAAGTTGAATAGCCAGTTACTAGATGATATGATTAATGCTTTACAAAACTTGCCTTATCATAATCAATCTATTCATCCATTAACCTATATTATTTTTTAATGCAACCTATTTTATTATAAAGCTAGTTGAGGACAACTGAACAAATTCCTACAAAACTTCATGATGTGTATAATTACCTGGAATTTAAGTTTTGTTTCTTTTGAGGTAATATTTACAAGCAATTAATTATACAGATATTTAGTATGGCATTAAATGAGCTTCCATGAAAGCATGCACCTGTGCAAACCAATCTCAGATCAAGTTAGAAAATATTACCATCATCCTAGAAACTATTGTGTCCCTTCACAGTAAATCACAGTAAATCATCCTATTGTGTCCCTTCACAGTAAATCACTACACCATCTTCCCAGATATAAATACTCATTTATTTTTAGTTTTTATTCATTTTGGCAATTCTAGAAACTCTTATAAATACAGTCTTACAGTATTTATTGTTTGGCATAATCAATCCCTCTTATATTCCATATCTTGGATTCCATTCATGCTTTTACATATATTAAACTTCTTCTTTTTTATTACTGAGTTTCATTCTATTTCATGAATCACATTTTATCACATTTTATTCATTCTCTTGATGACGGACAGAATGTTTCCAGAAATTTTGACCATTATAAATACAACCCGTAGGAATATTACTGTTGATATCTTTTGGGGGCCACGCCTTTAATTTTATTAGGAAACATACTTAACAACTGGAATTTCTAGACCATGGTTAAATATGTGTTTGGTTTTATAATAAGCACTCAGATTTTTCAAAATGATTATTTTAAACTCATACTAACAATATTTAAATGTTCTAATTCTCTATATTCTTGCTAACATTTAATGTTGTTGGTCTTTTTCATTTTAGTCAATTTGGACATTGATATAATTTTCTCATTGTGGTTTATGATTTTTCATGGTACTAATGGTTTTGCACACTTTTTCATATACTAATTGCTTATGTTTATATCTTTTGTTTGTTAAATATCTATTAAAATCTTTTACTAATTTCTATTAGTTTGTCTATTTTTTTTAATTTTTTTGAGCTGCAAGATTTCTTTTATCTCTTGCATTCCAGTCTTTGTCAGATATATTTTTGCAAATATTACAAGTATTTTTCCACAATAATATATGCCTATATATTCTTTCCAACATCTTTTTTTCCCCATTTTTTATTGGTGCATTACAGTCGTACACAATGCTAGGAACTGTTTTTAAGTATTCATACATGTACACACTATAACAATATAATTTGGTCAATATCATCCCCCAATATCATTCCCCTTTCCCTCTTCTCCTCTCTTTCCTCTACTCTACTGATCTCCTTTCAGTTTTCATGAGAGAGATCCCCCATCTCACCCCTTGGTCAATACCCAAAGAACTTAAATTCAGCATACTACAGTGACACAGCCACATCAGTGTTTATAGTAGCTCAATTCACAATAGCTAAACTATGGAACCAACCTAGATGGCCTTCAACAGTGAATGAATAAAGAAAATGTGGTATTTATATGCAATGGAATATTACTCAGCCTTAAAGAAAAATGAAATTATGACATTTGTAGGTAAATGGATGGAGCTGGAAAATATCATGCTAAACAAAATAATCCAATCCCAAAAAACAAAGGCTGAATGTTTTCTCTGATAAGTGGATGCTGATCCATATGGGCGGGGGCAGGTAGGGAAGAATAGAGGAACTTTGGATTGAGCAAAGGCAATGAGGTGAGTGGAGGAGTTGTGGGTGGGAAAGACTGTGGCATGAGATGGACATTATTACCCTATATACATGTATGATAACACCACCACAGTGACTCTGCACCATATACAGCCAGAGGAATGAGAAGTTGTGTTCCATTTAAGTACCATGTATCAAAATGCACAAATTAAAATAATTTTTTAAAATAAATTTAAAAGGAAAGGAAAAAGCTATTTAAAGAAAAAGAAAAAGAAAAAAGAAACTGCCAATAAAAGCAAGAATGACGACATGATCTTGATTTGAACATGATCAGTAAACTTCACCTAGTGGGTATGTATAGAACATTCCACCCAGTGACTGCAGATGATACTTCCTTTCCATCTGAAGTGGGATCATTGTAAAAATTGGTGACAGAAGTTGGACATGGTGGTGCTCAACTATAGTCCCAGCTGCTCAGGATGCTAAGGCAAGAGGGTCACTTGAGCCCAGAGGTTAGAGGAAAACCTGGGCAACACAGTGAAAACCCCATCTCACTTTAAAGTAAATAAATTTGTGGTAGGCTGAGCATGAAACAAACCTCAACCAATTTCAGAAGGACAGAAATCATAGCAGTATGTTCTCTAATCATCATGTAAATGAGCTAAGCACCAGTAAAAAAAAAAAAAAAAAAAAAGTAAAAAAACCAGAAAATACTCACATGGTTGTATGTTTTTTCTCATAGATGGAAACTAGAGATGAAAAAGGGAAAGAAACCCTGGGGGGAACCTAATGACACTTTTTAATGAACAAAGGATCTGTTTGAGAGATCTAATTCAGTTTTTTCTCTTTTAGATTAGTTATTTTTTATCCAAACAAATGTTAGCTTACTGAGAAGTTGCAAAAGTATTCTCCTAAGTTTTCTTCTAAAAATTCTATGTTGCTTAGCTTTTACATTTAGGCACATAAGATCATTAGTCACATTCAGATTAATTTTGTGTTTAATGAGAAAATGGACGCAGTTGATTTTCCTTTTTCACAGTAGGTATCCAGTTGTTTCATCAATATTCATTGAAAAAAAAATGTTTCTCCCAATTCGTCATATGGTAGATATTTTCAGATTGTGGTTTTGGGCATTACAGATTATATGTTGTAGAAGTTCTGACTTTTAAATTTCTCCAAAACCTTTTTTTTTTTTTTTTAATTTAACATGTGATTTAACTTGGCTGAACTGAACTCAATTTTCAAATTCTTGTTTTTCCTTCAGTACAACAGAGCTTAAATGTTTTATCAGTTAATTTAACCTTTTCTGAGCTGTTTGAAATCCTCCCTATGTAGGCATTTCCAGGGAACAATCAGCAATGTGTGAAGAATTCATACATACACCTTAGGATTTATGCTCTCACTTCCTTCTTTCCAGTAACTTTTCCCTGAACTGTTCTGTTCTTCAAGACAGGATGAGTAAGAATTTTCCACAGAAATTTTAATTGACCTACAGTATATGTAGGCCTGCCCTCCATTAAACACTGTAAAAATGGGAAAGTTAACCACTGCCACTTTCATCTTGGAGTACCATCTCCCCTTCAGTGTTTGCTTATTTTTGTTCACTCTCCAGTTTTCAAATGGTTGCTTTATAGACTTGGTCAAGAGTTTATAATTTTGATCTTAGGTATGTAGCCACACAATAGCTGAAATGGAAATTTTACATTCATTTTTATATCCATTTATATGTAAAGATTTCTTCCACCAATGAAATAGATGGTGATACAATGTGATTTTCAATAAGATTATTTATGATGTATTTGGTTTCTTTAAAAAAGCAGTGGAAATTCTGGGTTAATAGACTATGAACTAGTAGTAGAGAAATAAATGTTATTAATGAAGTAAAAGATAAGGTTAAGTTTTATTTAATTAGTTTTTACCAAATATGTAAAAAATCCAACAAGAAGGCTACTCCTTGTTTTTCCCTTTTAGAACTAGAAATATTTCAAATGTCTAATAGATAGCTTTTATGTTACTTTAAAAATTCCTCTTACCCACGAGATAAACCTTTTTATAAGGTCAGTGCCTTAATACAAAATACCAAACTCTAGCTAACTATTTTATTCTTCTCATGATCCTAAATGCAAAATGAAATCTCTAAACTTTTAATATATAATTCTGTGATCTATAAATTAAATAGGGAAATATGAAAATAAATGGACCATTATTACAATGTAATCAATAAAAACCACAGAGGCTAATCAGTGTGACATTACTGGTTTTATATACCTAAGGTCCTCACATCTGAATAAAAGTGACTTTATCAATCCTTTCATATAATGTTTACCAAAAATTATCCAAATATCATGAAATAAATGTCTGGATGTTTTTCACATCTAAAAGGTTTTTTAGGATTAGTTTTTTGGTAATTCCATCAGGCAACAAGTAATTATGGAGTGTCTACATATGCAGGCCCTATACAAACAACAGTTATTACAAATCAAGAAAGTTAAAGACTGATAAAAATAGCACAACCATAAGAAAGAAAAACAAAAATGGTATTTTTTTAAAAAAGATTGAGGCTGGCATTTGGAAAGAATTAGAACACAGGAAGTTATGAGATTAAAAAGTTTAAAAGGTAAAAATAATGAAATACAAATCAAAACCAGCTTGACCAAAATGAAATGAAATACAATTTATGAGGAGGAAAGAACATAATGGACTATGTTTATGACAAACTAAAGGCCCATGACAGGACATGTAAATATGAAGCTTAGGTGACAAAGGCATAGTAGTTAAAATTTTTAGAAATTAAGATGAAATTGAGTAGAATAAAAGTTGAAAATATATGTATCAAATAAAATGAATAAAACATAAGTAACCTATATATCAAGTTGAAATAAAATGGTGCTCAAAATACACCACCTCGAAAAAAATGCAAATTGGAATTTGACAATGGAAAAGCCGGCTCTCATTCCAGAGATGACATTGGTTGCTTTCTACAGTTCACCTTTTTATAACATATTTATTTCATTGGTATTATGTATGTATATAGCTTAAATTTTTAAATAAACCGACTTTTTTTTTAGATTTTCTATGAGAACTTGTGGTTCAGACATATTTGGAATAGAGTTATAGTGTACTATAATTTTTCAGCTTGTGACTTTAAAGAAGTCCTCATTCTAATCCTAAAGGAATTCAATGGAGCTTTCTATCTTGAACTTGTAAAAATTAATAAACTCACTCAAATAATAAAAGCAATAAAAGAAAATGCGTTCCATTTTGAAAGACCTTTAATGAGATTTGGATCTTACATACACAAAAATAAATCTCAGTATTTATATATGCTCCTAAAATTTCCAAGTTGTACTGTCTACATTTGATTTATAGACTTGCCTTATATTCCATTACCTACAACAGATAAACTATGTAGTAAATGACTTAACTACATTCCCCAGCAATATCCTTAGATAAGAAAAATGTTGCAATGAAAGATGGTAGGATAAAATCTATTTTTGTAACACAGCTCCTCATCTATTCGTATCCATTTTCCACTGATTAATAATGAGAATAAACTTAGTCTAAACTGCTTTTTTTCAATTACCATGATATCCATGTTGTTTAGTAGTTTAACATCTCTACCCTTGAAATATATCTTAACAATTGATGGCATCTTAAAATCACTCTGGCAGGAGGCAGTTGTGACAAAAATATGCTAAATGTGCCTGCTTATGCATTGACGTGGTGTGACAAGATAATCATAATTGCTTAAGGTTTAAGAATATATTACTTATGAATTACTTGAAAAAATAACATGGTCCCAGACGTTTCTAAAAATGTTCAATTGACACCTTCTGGAAAGATCAACAATGTGCCAGCATTAACAATTGGTGGATTGAGTGAAAATCCAAGGGATAATTGTGAAGCACCTCAAAGAAGGAGAAAATTTCCAACACTTGTAATGACACAGAAAATGATTATAAAAAAAAAAGTGGACATTGTCGACACTGACTGCAAAGGTGCTTACATAATTCACTCTTAACAAATTTAATTTATTTATATTGTTCTTTATATGAATGTGATATACAAAATACACATGCAATAAAAACTTTCAGAAACAAAAATAAGACATATTTAGTCAAAATATGTTCTGTCTTTTCTAGAGTAATTAAAACAAGTTATCATATTATGAAAATTAGAAAAAGTTTCTACATTTAAATTAGTAACTACACTAACAGAAATTATTTCATATATAGTACATATGTAGTATCCTATGACTACTGAAGAGAGTAAGCCTGGGACCAGAGTCTCTGGTTTCAAATTCTATCTTTGAATGTTTCATTAAGTTACTTAACTTCCTTATGTCTCTGTCCTATTATCTATAATGTAAGGATATCACATAATATACTATAAGTTTATTGTAAAGTCAACGTAAAGTGCTTACTGCAGTGTCTCCTGTGTCATTACTATATAGTAGTTTGTATATATGACACAAAGAGGAGGAAACCAAATTTTAAAACTATGAATACTACAAGTCATTAGGTGTTTACTTATCAATACTTTCTGGACTGTCAGCATATGACCTTTGAAACTGTGAGTGAGGGATGAGTTATGTGAAAGAATATCAGAATCAATAGAAGATTTTAAGAAAGAAATGTATCCACATAGAAGCCACATAAGGTATCCGAAGTCAGGATTCAGGACAGGGGTGAGGGAGAGAGTGGAGGTAAAGTGGGTGGGTTACCTTCTTAGCCCCAAACATCTACTACCATTTTTCTAGAATCTAGATCACAGAACAATTGACCAAAAAAGACTGCCTGATGTTTAAACATGTCAATCCTCTTTTCCTATTTCTCTTCTGAGAAACAAGAAGTGACAATTTTTCAATTATTCCTTTCTTTAGAGAGGAAAGAAGAGGAAATTAGTACCTCATGTTCTCTGTGTCCTTTATCTCATCAAAGTCTCTTTCACCTACACCACAAAGTTTCAGAACTCTGTAACATTTTTCTAATAACAGTAAGCACATTTCCATGCATCAATAGACATCACTATATACAAATTCTTTATATTTAGGTACAATTTATTATTTTTCCAAAGTATAGAAAGCAATATTTTCCAGAGCTTACTGTTACGAAGACAACATTAGACTCCTTTCCAGATGTGTATGGTTTCTGAAATGTTAGTTCCATTTGATTCTTTATTAATTTGACGACCATTGTTCAGTTCTGCTTGTGTATGTATGTTTTATGGATCCTTCATTTATTTAAGAAATAAAATTATTTGTGAGCCTATTATGCACTTGGCAAAATAATGAAAACTGAAATAAAGTTCCTGTCTTCTGAATCACTGGGGAGAAAACCAAACTTCTGAAAAAGAATGGAAGGCAACTCTCATGCTAACAAAATTCTGTAGAAAACTTTATTTTTTTTCTCCATTCAAAACTATCAAAGTGAAACAAAAAGTTCCCTACTGGATTGATATAGAAAGTGCAAGTAGGACAGTTTGTACAAGCTTGGGAAGCCAAAATGGACGTTCCAGTATGTGAAAGAGTAGTACTGCCCTAGCCAGGAGGGTTAACATGTGGCTGCCGAGATTTGTGCACCTGGTGGCAAAAAAACACAAAAAACAAAACAAAACAAAAAAACCCTTAAATAGCAGATGTAGAATGCAGAATAGAGTATGAGGCAATTCAAATCAAGCAAAAATACAATGTGATGTTCAAAGTCAAGAGACCAAGAAAGCACATAGCAGTGGCAGTAACAAAAGGAGCAGCAAGGGAGGGTATTTTGTGGGGTAGTTTTCCTTGCCTTGCACATGGCAATTGATGCTAAATGTGAAAATAACTCAGACAATCTAAAATCTTCACATTCATTGAAATAATATATGTATTCATCAGCTTACTAAATATTGGTTGAGCTCCAATTCTACCTTAGGCAGCGTTCTACATATTAGGCATACAGAAAAAAAAAAAGAGAGATCAAAGTGCTACCCACTTTCTGTTAGAGAATATTGATTAAAACACATGCGCAAATCTTTAGTGTGGCAGATAGTAATAGGTCCTCTAGGGCAAAGAAATGACATAAGAGAGCTAGAAAATGCTGGGGGTGAACAGTCAAGTATGGCTCTGTAGCAACATGACATTTAAAAAGGGTCCCCAAAAATCAAGACGCAGGCAACAAGGATTCTTAGAGAAGCTTCTGGGCAGAGGAGAAGAAATAATCTAAAACCTGACTCCAGAGCTTTCCTCTTGAATCCAGAGATAACATGGGTGGACAACACTAAAGAATGAGCCTAAGAATAGTTTATGAATCCTTCATTAAGTTATTTAACTTTCTTATGTCTCTGTTCTATTATCTAAAATGTGAGAATATAATATGCTATAGGTTTATTATTTATTAGTTACACAAAGAAAAGGAAGTAAAAAATTTAAATCTATGAACACTACAAATCATTAGGTGTTAACTTACCAATACTTTCTGGACTATCAGCATTTGATCTTTGCTGATATAACAAGTGCTGGTCACTCTTTTTAGTGATTTACAGAAAGACAGTCAAATAACTCACTTCTTTCTTGCAAAAAACCTATAAGGTATCTACTGTTTTTAACCTCCCTATAGTACAGATGAGAAACAGGAAAAAAAAAAAAAAAAGAAATTCAGCAACTCAGCAAGGATGTGGGGGAAAAGGCATACTCATACATTGCTGGTGGGACTGCAAATTAGTACAACCAATCTGGAAAGCAGTATGGAGATTCCTTAGAAAACTTGGAATGAAACCACCATTTGACCCAGCTATCCTACTTCTCGGTCTATAACCAGAGGACTTAAAAACAGCATACTACAGTGACACAGCCACCTCAATGTTTATAGCAGCTCAATTCACAATAGCTAAATTGTGGAACCAACCTAGATGCCCTTCAATAGATGAATGGATAAAGAACCTGTGGTATATATACACAATGGAATATTATTCAGCAATAAAAGAGAATAAAATTATGGCATTTGCAGGTAAATGGAATGGATAAAGAACCTGTGGTATATATACACAATGGAATATTATTCAGCAATAAAAGAGAATAAAATTATGGCATTTGCAGGTAAATGGATGGAGTTGGAGAATATCATGCTAAGTGAAGTAAGCCAATCCCCAAAAATCAAAGGCTGAATGTTATCTCTGATAAGTGGATGCTGATCCATAATGTGGGAGCAGGCATGGGAAGAATGGAGAAAATTTGGTGAAAGGGGAGGGAGTGAGGGAGGGAGTATGGAGGCAGGAAAGATGGTGGAATGAAATGGACATCATTGCCCTAGCTTCATGCATGACTGCATATATGATGTGATTCTACATCACATTCAACCAGAGAAATGAAAAGTTGTGCTCCATTTGTGTACAATGAATCAAAATGCATTCTGCTATCATGTATACATAAGTAGAATAAATAAATTAAAAACTGAATACATTTTTTAAAAAAGAAATTCAGCAACTCATCCAATGTTACACAGTTATTATGAGAACTACTAGGATGTTATCCCAGATATTCTTGTTGTGTATTAGTTACATCTCAATGTGTCATCTGATCTTTCCCATAGCTACTTTATGTCCTTTGCCTTCTTCTTACAATTTTATGGTTTGGTATTATATTGGATATGTTTGGAGAATTCAGAGCATTTTCCCTATTTCAAAATCAGCTTATTAGCTCCTTTATTTCTATCTACAATCTGTTTCTCCTTTGCTATGAAACAGAACATCTTCACCAGTTCTGCTGTTCGGGACATCTCTCGGGGAGAGTCAAACAGCCTGCTTCTTACAAGCTCCAAATCTGGGTTCTCAACCACTAAAGTACTCTATCGTTACAAACACAGCCAAAGCACAGGTGGTTTCTGTTTGAATCAAGCAGACTACATCTCATATCCTCTGCATATTCTAGGGTACCAAGGTGATTAAAGCCAGATAAATTTGAGTTTCTGAAATATGTTTTGAGTCTAGTCATAAACTCAACAGGTACTAAGTTGAAATGTCAGGGCAAGGGCACCACTCATTCAATTGGCTTGGGATTTGAATCACATAAGTTGAAACACAATTTCATTAGTTCTATGTTGTAAAAACGTGCAAATATTCTTAATATAAAAGAATCATGCCATATTCTTACTTACTTCTTATTTCCATTTTATTGGCATGGGTCTAACTTGTTTCCAGCAGCTTGTTCTCAATCTTTTCCTCTGCATTCATTCCTTTTCTACACGAGACACTTCAAACGTTATTCCTGTCTGTGATTTATGTTCATCAAGAAATTTAGCAGGAAAAATTGAAAGTATTTATCTACCAAGAAAATTGTTCCCAAAAATTGGGATCATTTCTTTTCTCTTACACACACTCTGCAGTTGGTGTTACCTTCGTCTTCTTCCCAGTGCAGCCAGTAAATTCTGCTCAACCTTCAAATCCAGATTTTCTTTCTTTTGTGTTTTTAATGACAATTTGTTCCTTCTTTATGAATATATGTGTTGCATTTTGTCATAATTTATTGTTGGTTATGTCCATTTTTATGTATTCTCCACCAGATTTTATAAGTAGCAAGATAGGAATTTTCAAAATATTTGAATATAGAAATATGATTCAATATTTTTGACTTAGTAGAGTAGTTTTCAAACTTTTCAGTTACATGAAAATTACTTTTTATCATTTTATAACACTTCATTACTTTCCTGATATTAAATCTATAGATAAAATAATTACCTACCTACACACAGTTAAGCATCATCTATCTAATGTGTAAAACTTGGCACTTGAGAAATAAAAATGAAACAATTTATAATGAACCAATTCTTTTCTTCCTTTTTAATAATTGAGGACTGCCCTGAGCTCTTGTGACTATATGAAGGTTTGTCCCATACACAGACTCCCAATAGACTCTAGGCCTCAGATGCAGACCTATATGCTGTATATTGTCTACTTAGGTATTATCATTAAGAGTTACTATAGTTAATTGTATTTTCTACAATATGAAATACTCTTGTTTAATTCCCAAACATAACTGTGTAATTTTCTCTTGATTTATACAGTAGTTGCATTCCTGTACAAATGAGTTTACATTAAAAGTATGCAAAACTCCTTTGTGCTCATATATAAATAGAAGGTGGTGATTCTAGTCTATTATAAAGTGGTTTTGATTTGCAAAAACAAACATTTAAATGCCTAAAAGTCACACAGGACACAATAAAACTATTGTTTGAATGGGATTCTCCCTCACATTATAGAATTTCTAGCAATCTGTAGTGTGGCCCCTGAATGCAACAGTGCAAAATAAGAGTCATGACAAAATTCCAACTTCTGCCCAACACTCAAGAGTTAATGTGATTTCTTAAAGAAATCTATTTTAAGTTTAATTTTATTGTAGGAGCTGCATCCCACAAACACCATCATAGCCCACAGTGTAATGCAGATATAGCTTAGTAATGGTGAAGTGTTTAGAAATTGAACACTTCCTGTTCTCTAGGAACTAATTATTTAGACAGTTGTTTAATGCACTACCAAAGTCTATTTTAGAAGGAAAAGAGAATATCCCTATGAAAGAAGCAAGAGTGTGACAGAAGCCTAGCACATTTTTTTCTAAATTATATTCCAGAAAAGAAGGGAGCAAAAGGCGATTCCATTGTTGGAGAAGTATTGCATACATAGGGATTTTTGTTTGTTTGTTTTGAAGGCCAACTTTACTATGAACCACTACCTATGTGATACAGGACATGACATTTGATCTCTGTCCTTTAGGCTGACTACAGACAAAATGAAAGTACACTCCTTCCAAACCACAATCTCACCTACTAACCATACAACTGAGAAGCCAGGCATTCCAGGATATTTGCTCTGATCCTTCTAAGGCTCCACTCAAGTGAATATGCCCATTATGTATGTTATCTTAGAAATAATTTATGAACACTAGAATCTAGGGTGGGTGAAATTCCACATTTCCTTTGGATGAGGGTGCTTATAATGAATAAATTGAGACCTTGGTGATGAAATGTATTTAGTAAATCCATTTTTTACAAGGAATATAAAGTCTTTGTAGGTATGGAAAATGCAATATTATCTGTGTAATCTCACTTCTATCAGCAAACACCACAAAATTCTAGTGTATTTTGGCAAAAAGTAGATTCCAAATAAGTAATTTTTAAAATTGTAATAAGAATATTCAACATGACATCTATCCTTTTAACAATTTTTAAGTGTACAATATATTATTAACTATGGCATGATATTGTATGGTAGATCTCTAGAAATTATTCATCTCATATAATTGAAATTTTATATTGTTTGTATAGCAGTAACTCCCTATTTCTCTCTTCCCCCTGGAAACAGCATTCTAATCTCTGTTCTGAGACGTTAGCTATTTAACATTCTTCATAAACATGGACTTGTACAATATTGGTACCACTGTGACTGGTATATTTCATAATATAGCATTAGCATAATGTCCTACAGATTCATCCATGTTGTTGCAAATTTCAAGATTTTCTTCTTTTTAAAGATTGCTTTTTAAAGACTTTTATATTACATTGTGTATGTACACCATGTAATCTTTATTCTTTCATCTGTTCATGGATATTTAAGTAGTTTCACATCTTGGCTATTGTGAATAATAATGTATTGGACATAGGAATTCAAATATTAATTAATTCTTTACTCTGTTTTCCTTATTTAATCTTCCTTTCCACTAATGAGTGTGATTTCACAATATTTTCTCTTAATATTCTAGGATTTCAAATTCTAAACATTTAATTTATGTTTATATAGCAAACATATACAGTTAGTCAGATCAACAAATAATGATCTATATGCACATGTAGATGCTACTTCTTGACCTCAAAGTAGGTACATTAGTCAGTATATATTTAATTGAATTTAAACCCATTACAATCACTGTGCCCATAGTCCTATTTTCTTCTACTTGTTCTTTCATGTTTTGTATAATTATGATTGTTGAAGGTTTTGTTCCTAAGTGTCATGTACAACATTGTGTACATTACAGGTTTTAGTAGCTATTTTTGAGTGAATCAGTAAATGAATGACTAAAGTGACGACTAATTGTAAGGCAAGATGCCAAGCAAGAGACCTAATATAATATGTTTAGCTACTCCTTGTCAACTCTGAAATAATTGCTTTGATTTTAACCATTATGGCAATTTTAGAAAACAATATTATTGGATTTTGATGTTGAAATTTGGGACATACCTATTTGCGCCTGCAGATAGATCAATATGAGCAATAGATGTATTTATATTGGATCTTTGAGTATAGTGTCTTATGCCACAAACTACATAAGTAAATCAAGAGAATTTAGTGCCTAGGTCACAAAAGAAACATAGACACCAGATTCAAGTCTGTTTTGAAAATCTGGGTATTAATGCCTTATGCATGCCATGCTAGTTATAAGCCATGTTGGATCAAAAGTAAGCAACTATGAAAGAGTGAGCTCTTAATAGACGACAAGTATATTTAAGTAGAAAAATAGCATCCTAGTGCAATTGCTTTTGCCAACTGTGTGAATTTATCTTGAGTAAAGCCAGACTCCACAGTGCCAATTCATTTTTCATAGAATTCTGGGTATGCAACTTTTAGAGCCAAGAAGATGGGTTGGTTGGTGGAGAGGGAGAATCTGAACACCTGGGTGCTTTTTGGCAAGATAATCAACTGGACACAATCACATTCTAAACTTTGCTCAGTGAGAGGGTCATAGCATGGATGTTGGCAATAAGTGTCTAACTAATTTGCCCCTGCTTACTTGAATTAAAGAAAACACTAAAACAGTCCTCAATGCCAATGTCTTTCCTATTCAGAGAGGTGAAACAGAAAAATTATTAGATCAAACAATGCAGAAAAGATACTATATCTTTATAATCCCAACTTTTATAAAAAGGATCAACAAATATTTATTACCTACCTACTCTGTTAGGTGGTTTTATAGTTGCTAAATAGATCTCTTTGAAAAATTGCCATTATCCTTAAAGATGTTATGTTCTAATAATAAACTCAAAAACAATATTATATATGTGTATGCAAGTATAGGCAAAGGGAAGACACAGGAATTTACAATAAGGTATTAGGATAGATTAGTTTAATAAAGAGATATCAGGTCAGGAAGTTTGAAGGCAGACATTCCTTTTCCAGGAACTATCACTGAATACCTCTGAAATGGCATCAGATTCTGTATGTGTTCATTCATTTATGAAACATGTGCTATAGGACAGAAAGATTTCTAACCAATTTGGCAATATCTGTGAACAAGTAGACAAAGATCTCTACCACCATTATCTTCCAGTAATTTTGGAGAATGGGGGAGATCAGAACCAAAAAACAAAAGATGAGGAAACAGTAATTAATATGGGAGAATGTGTTATATGCCTTAAAAAGTAATGCAAATAGGTGGATAAGAAGCACTGTCAGAAAGTTGTCATTATATAAGATGGTCATAGGAAACTATTGAGGAGACAACATTTAAGCAAAGACTTAAAGGAAGCAAGAGATTTAGCCAAAGGTATATTTGGCTTGGATAAGAGTTCTCTGGGTACAGGAAACATCTAATGCAAGTCTCGGAGTGGTTTGCTTGGGATTATATGAAAGAACAAAGAGGCAAGTGTGTGTATGGCAGAGTTGAGCAGGTGAGTAGTAAGAGATTATTTCAGAGGCAGTGGCAATTCAGGCTGTGTGAGAGCTTGTAGAACATTGTAAAATCTTTGGGTTTTATTCTGAATGGTAGTTCTGTGACTGTATGTCAAACTATTTTGCCTCAAATCTGTGCTGCATTGTTTGGGAGAAGTTTGCTAGTAGGAAGTTGCCTGTGCTCCAACTGAAACCCTCCTCCCTTTCTCTCTTACCTTTTAAAAATCTTTCACCCCAAATCACCATCCGCACATCTCCCCAACACATACAATTGCCTATGTGCACTCAGGAAAGAGAAACTATTTGTTTAAGTCAGTGGTTTATCACCCTGGGTGAGACCCAGAATCCCTGATGAATTTTAATAACCACACACATGTCGAAGGCCACAGCAGTGAGCCTGATTCAGATTGAGGTTGTGACCCAGGGTAAACGCTCTAATTTGGTTTAAATCCTCCCCATGGTGACCAATCAGGTATGTGGTCCATTGCTTTAGGTCCTAGCTACTCAGTGTGGAGACCATGGACCAGCAAACTATGTCATCTGGGAGCTTGTTAGAAATGCAGAATTTTAAGCCTTATGAGAGAAATTTAGAATCAGAATCTATATTTTAGTGAAGCCCCCAGGTGAATTGCATGCATATTCAAGTTTGAGATGTGTTGGTCTCAATCTTTTACATTCAGTCTGTGTAGATTTGCCCAATTCCTTCCTTCAAACCTGTTTCTTAGGTAAAAGTAAATGCACACTAAGGAAATAATATAATCTCCTTCCCAACAAAAACTCTTCATAAGCCTTCTCATGTAAATCTGTTCTACTTTCTTACCCATATTTTGCAATCTGGAAACAATTTGTAAAATAATTTATGTGGACAGAAATCCATCATACTAATTCTATGTAATGTGATATTATAATAATATAATTATTTGTTAATTCATTATTGAAACATTTTTTAAGTTTCTCTGGAGAAATCTTGAAATTGAAAATTTCTTTTCTCCTAGTTTAGAAATATTAGTGGGCTCTTCTGCATGTTTGAAATTAAAATATGTCAAATTTATACAGGAAGAATTGCAGGAGTATATTTCTCAGGGTTTAGCAAATGATATAAGTTTTTTGTATTTGTTTTGTTCTCTGATCCTCTTTGTTTTTAATGAGTAGACATGAAGAATAAAATTTTTGAGATCAGAATTTCTTTCTCCACAAAAGGATATATATATATATATATATATATATATATATATATATATATATGTAAAATTAAACATATATCATTAAGTGTAGTGACATTTCCAGCAAAAATAATAAACCTCAAAATCATATATAATTATGCCCATATAACTTCCACAGCTGCTAGAGTAACATCCCAAAATCCCAACATCACCACTAAGGGACAAAATAAATATATCACAGAACATTCTTCTCCTCAAGTTCATGGCAAACAGCAATTTATAATTCTGATTCAAACATTGAATTTGAAAACAAATATGTTGCGGAAATAGCGACCTGCAATATTGTCTGTGGTTGCCAAAATTCTCAGTGGCTCAAATTTGTTTGTGTAACGTTGGCCAGTTGAAAAACTGGTTAGTCAACTTAATATCTAATTTTGAAGTTGAAGGAGTTTTTTATCATTAAAAGTCAATGCTTTCTGACATGGGAGAAAAATTCATTTGAAAAAAGGTAAAGTTGATTAGTAAAATGACATTAAGCTAAATTCCATATGGTTCCCTAAAGATTATCACTTATTGGTAGGATTAACTGTGGTGATGAAAGATCATTAGTGAATCAAAACTCAGTAAAATAACTTATTGGTCTTGGAGACGAAATAAGTAAAACACTTTGGGAAAATACATCAAAATACTGTCACAAACTTAAAAAAAAGAAACTGGTCCACACCTTATATATTTAAACTTGACTTTAAAAATTGTCAGATAAAACATACTACATGCAAAAAGTGATAATTAAAAGCAATTGAAAAATTTTTTCTACATTTTTAGAGAAATTTTATGTACTATTTCATTCTACCTTATGATTCTGTGAGTTCATGTCTACTGCATTATAATTCCGCAAGTTCATAAGAAGAGTAAATTCTTTAGGATTATTCCTCAGAAAAAATACTTTTTGTTTATTAACTCATCATCCATTTAAGTGTACACATTCCTGAAATATCCTCTATCCTTGTCTATATTTCCTAAGGATAGAGTGGTATAAGGGACATGGAGGATGAAGAGAATACATAGTGTTTGTAATTTGATTTATTGGAATATTTAAGATTCAAAAGGAAATGCTGTTGTGCTTATATTTTTAGATCAAAAGAAATTGCTCTTCATAGCTAAATTAAATCACCCTCATTTTAACTAAAACTATCATACAGTTTAATACTGGAAATTTGAAAAAAAACATGAAAAGTTTTCAATAATGTACTAAATTAATTTGAATAATTCAGGACAAAGGAAAAAAAATATGAGATGTGTCAGTTCTCTTGAGCAGTGTAGAAACCAGAGGGGTAAAATCTTTCTAATAATTAATATCATCTAATCTCTAGACATTCTAAACAATGTTATCAAATCTTTCTTCAAATTGCAGGTCTAACAACACCATAAATACATAAATTTGAGTCATTGATAATTTGGAGGCTGTTGCCCACAAGAGTGTAGGAACACTCACCACACCTTCAATCCCTCCTCTCCCTCTTTCCCCACCCTATGCTGATGGACTGCGCACCTGACACAGAGCGGTACCCCATTGGTTGTAACCTTGGGACCATGATTGGTCTGAGGACCGTTCATAAGCTGTTGCACTTCCTGGAATAAATGACTCTGCATCTTGCTCTGGCAGAGCAGTCTTACCCTGGAGTCTAGGTGAAGTGACTCCATGACCAACCACCCCATACCTTGTCCTGTGTGACCCCTTTTCGTCCCCTGGGATCCCAACTCGTCGGCAAGCCCATGCAAGGCATGACATAAAACAACATTTTGGTGCTCATGTGCTCTAGGGCCTGCTCGACCCTTCTGTAAGTGAATTCGTGGTGGTCCCCTATCTTTCTTGTCTTGCTGGTGAAGGTAACACCAGCCTTTTTGTAATTGTACTCTGTGTCTGTTTGTCTTTGTGCAGTTTTTTATGTCCTCTTTGCTTTCAGTTTCTTTTCACTAGCATTTTTCACCTCCTACTTTTGAGAAACTTACCCTGGTGGCGGCCCCTCTGCACGGGCTGGTCCCACTTCTCCCCACCCTGCCGATGTAGTTAGGTCAAGGAACATACTTCCACTTCCTGGTTTGTCCAGCAGTCATGCAAGGGTCTGATCAACCCAATGACTGGAACTGCCATTAAAAAACAATAGAAGTCCCTCACAAAGCACTACCTACCCTGGCCCTAAACACTTCTGTGTCCTTATGTCTCCTGAGACCCAAACTCGCATTCTCCTTCCTCTTCTCACAGTCCTCATTGTTTTTTTCTGTTCTCTTTGCTTTTGGTTTCTTTTTGCTAGCATTGCTTCCTACTTTTGGGAAACTTCCCCCACTGGTGGCCAATTCCACTTCTCCCTGCTCTGCTCCTTTTTCTCTCCCCAGAGACCATTGGTTACCACTGCCCGTGTGGGCCCCTGTCTCTCAGGCCAGGTTGCCAGGCATGCCGCACCTGCACCTCCTCTGGCCATGGCCACACACACCCCCTGCCTCTGCGAAGCGTGCAACCAGATGGGCTTACAAAGAGAGCACATACGCCGGTCCAAGTCCGTTTCACTAATTTGAATGTTACTATTTACTTTCACTTTAATGTTTCCTGCCCCCCATTCCTCCTGGCCCCTCCACCCATCCACTTTCTCCGCCCCACTGCCACCTTCTCTCCTGGGGGGGAGGCGCTCCAGTGGGTACTCCGGCAGGCACAGGGGCAGGTGGGCAGGGTTGGGGGTGGAGTCGGCGGGGAACTGCTCCTGGGCCAGTGACCTGACCGGCCACTGTGGGGTGCATTTCCACTGTGCCCACAACCAGCTCCAGGATGGCTGGGAAAGCCCAGAGGGGAAAGTGGCTCAGGGGCGCCTGGCTCCTCTCTCTCCTCACCACCTCCTCCTCTCTGCAGGCAGGGGGGTCAGGCCGCCCCTCGCATGGCATGACTGCCCTCTCCTCCCTCCCCCATGAGCCCAGCAACAGGGCTCATGGCAGGGGGGAAATGGGGAGAGAGGGGCGTGCTGGGGGCAGGGCGGACTATGCCCACTGCACCCAGGGCAGAACACACCTTTGAGCCCAGGGGGTCAAGGTCCCAATTCCACTTCCGCCTTAGTTGGGTGGAAATTTAACCCTGCTGGGTGGAGCAATGGCCTATCCTTGAGCCTAAGCTTTCAGTGTTAAAAAACCTTGTCCATGAGCAACTTGCTTTAGGTCATATTGAGCCTTCAACTAGACCTCATAATGCTCCCATTTTTGTCATTCAAAAAAAAATCAGGCAAATGGAGAGTATTACAGGACCTTAGACATATCAACAAGAAAATGGAAAAACTGTGCGCATGTCAAGGTGGCCTTCCTTTTGCCTCAACCCTCCCGATAGATCACTATATAGCTATCATAGACATCAGGGATTATATTTTTTCCATCCCTCTTCATGAGGCAGACAGGCCTTACTTTGCCTTTTCAGTCGGGGAGCCTAATTATGCCAACCCTTGTGAGCAATATCAATGGAAAGTCTTGCCACAGGAATGAAAAACAGCCCTACCATTTGCCAGATGTTTGTGGCTAAAGCCATCACCCCTTTAAGGAGCAATGGCTACATTACTCATTACATGGGTGATATCTTAGTGGCTTGCAAAGACCAAGCATTTCTTCCAGAGCTTCTGACTTCAATCCTAAAAAATTAAGAGGATCTTAATCTTCATGTGGCCAAGGAAAAGATTCAAACTCACTCTCCCTTCTCCTTCTTAAAGTTTCATTTTTCTCAGGTGATACAACCTGTTAAAACCCCTCTTGATGTCCCTGATGACATCTCCTTGACAGAATTACAAAAATTATGTGGTAATATTAACTGGATTAGGCCATTCTTGCCTTTAACTCCAAAAGTACTTGAGCCCCTCTACAATCTGCTCAAAGGCAGCAAACATCCTTCTAGAAAGCTTAAGATTACTCCAGAAGCTAGACACACCCTGGCAGAAATTAATCAATTGTTCACATCTGCCCAGCTTCAAAGATTTGACCCTATGGTTCCTCTGTCAGCCATAGTACTTTCCACCTTGAAGTTACCCTTAGGTGTCCTTGGACAACATGATGGACCTTTATTATGGTCGCACCTTCTCTGGAGCTCCTGCCATAAAATCACCAGTCTCACCTCACAAATTATAGCCTTAGTGGTGAGGCTCAGAGAATAAGCTAGATCCATTTTTAATAAGGAACCTAACACAATAGTCGTAACCTTTCAACAGGAACAAATCGCCTTCCTCCTACAAACTTCTTTAGACTTCCAGATAATGATGGAGGGATTGCCTGGGTCACTGTCTTCCCATCTCCCTCCTTCTAAACTACTGCAGATCCTACAAGACCTTCCATTGAGGATGACCACTCATGTCTTTCCCTTGGGCAAACCCATTCCTATGGCCCCTTGTGTGTTCACAGACACCAACACTCATCATCTTGGCTACATTATAATGGGATCTAATATGACAAATGATCAATTTGTCCAAAGGCATTCTGATTCTGTCCAAGTAGCTGAATTGACTGCACTTATCCTGGTACTGGAAAGATATCAGCCCATTTCCCTTAACATAATCTCTAATAGCATATATGTTGTTAAGATCTGCTCTTCCATTGCTTATTCCACATTTAGGCCCAGAGACTGTCCTGTTGATCAGCCTATGGCTACCCTGAAGGACATACTAGAAGTAAGACAACAACCATGGTATATTATGCACATTCACTCCCATTCCAGGTTGCCTGGCTTCCTATCAGAAGGGAATGCCTCTATTGACAAACTTGTAAGTCAGCCTAAAGTCATAATGTCCACTCTAGAACAAGCTAGAGCCTTACACCAGAGGTTTCACATCTCAGCAGATAGTCTTCATCACCTATTGCCTGAAATTCCAATCTAATAATGCAAACATCTGATTCATACATGCTCCTCTTGCAACCCATTGTTGCCATTGGGCCCAATCCAAGCACAGGGAGTCTACCCCCATGGGCTGACACCCTACTCCCTCTGGCAAATGGATGCCACTAATATCCCTACCTTTCAGAAACTTAATTTGTACATATGATAATTGACACGTATTCCTCCCTATAGGAGCACTCTCCATACCTTCCACCCCTCCCTTCCATCTTTCCCCATTATATGCTAATAGACTGTGCTCTTGCCAAAGAGCACCCCTTTGTTTGTGACCTTTGGATCTGATTGGTCCAAGAGTGTATTTAAGTTTCTACACTTTCTGGAATAAACAGTGTTTTCTGCTTCTCGCTCTGGGTGTTTCTGTGTATCGCTAGGGCAGAGCAGATTTTTACCTACACCCTGGGGCCTGGGGAGATTGGCTCCATGAATTGCCACCACTGTCCAGAGAGACCCCATATTGTCTTCCCTGGGGACCCCTATCCATCTCTCTGGACCCCAACTTGTCAGGAAGGTCCACGTGGCCCCCTCACCCCATTTTAAGCAATACTTCCCTTGTGTATGCTACTGCCCTCACAGGGGAAAAAGCAGCCCATGTTCTGAAGCAAAAAATGCTATTCATGGGCATCCCATGGCCACTCAAAAGAGACAATGGCCCAGCCTAGGTCTCCTTCAGATTGAAGGAATTTTTAACTTCCTGGGGAATTTTCCATACCAAAGGGATTCCCTATAACCCCCAGGGACAACCAGTCATTGATAGACCAATCTCACTCTAAAGGAGATGCTTCAAAAATTTGATTCTCCTGGAAAGGACCCTTCTTTGAGATTATTGGATGCATTATTCATCCTTAAATATCTCACCTTTGACAAACTAGACCTCAATGAAGCAATCCAGTCCATTTACCTTCCCTACACCCCTTCCCTTGGTACAATGGAAGGACTCCTTGACCCTTCAATGAAAGGGCCCAGACCCTCTGCTCACACAAGCATGAGCCTATGCTTGTGTCTTCCTCACACAGAGTCTAAGCCCTGGATCCCAGCCAGGAATATTCATCCATGCCTCTCTTGAGAAGACAACATAACTCCTCACCTGAAGAAAGCAGCCCCTTCCATGAGTACCTAAACCAAAGCTAATGTTGTCTTTGACCCTTCTGTTCTTCAAAAGCTGTGGAATATCAGCTCTGTTAGATCCATCCAATTGGATTATCATTGGGCTTGGGGTTCTAAGCCTTCTTCTGGTCCTTCTCTTTTTCAAATGTATAAAAAGCAATTGAACTAAGCAAGCTCTCTTAGTTCATATCATTAAAGAATCACAGGAACACAAGAAAATTCCCACCATATGGATCACAACCCTCCAGAACATGTAAGAAGCTCGCCCAACCCATCGTCACTAGAAATGCAAGGCTTCACAGCTTTGGCCAACACTAACCTCAAACCTCCTTCCCTTCCAACCCCACCCAACCCCATTACCCCTTCTCTTAGGAGAGAACTAATCTCAAGACACATTCACAATGAATGGTTAGCCAATGATGGATAAGATGCTCTGAAAGATGAGCACAACCTAAGACAGCCACATTCTCATTTGCCCCCTTTCATTTGCACAGGCGGGTTAGCAAATGACAGGTAAAATGCTCTGAAAGATGGCCATAACCTAAGACAGACACAGTCTCCTTTGTGCCCCCCCTCTCATACAGAACATGTTGGAGTCTGGAAATCCAGTGGAATAATTCTCTCCCATGAGGAGATTATCACAGATCCCTCCATCATGCTTGCATATGGGCCACACAGGTCCCACTGACCTTTCAAATAAAAGCAAAAAGAGCACTCCCATAACTTCAACCCCTCCCCTCCCTTTTCCCCATTCTATGCTGATGGACTATGAACCTGACACAGAGCAGTACCCCACTGCCTGTAACTTTGGGGCCATGATTGGTCCAAGGACTGTTCATAAGCTGTTGCACTTCCTGGAATAAATGGGTTCTGCCTCTTGCTCTGGCAGAGCAGTCTTACCAGCCCCCAGAGTCTGGGTGAAGTGACTCTGCGACCGACCACCCCATACCTCATCCTGCGGGACCCCATTTCATCCCTCCTTAGGACCCCTTTTCATCTCCTGGGACTCCAACTCACCAGCAAACCCATACAAGGCATGGCATAAAACAACAGAAGGGAAAAAATTATGAAAGAAATTCAAATATTTTGAACACTTATCTTAAAAGAAAAACAACCTCTTAGTGATATACACAACCTTCTCTTCTAGTTCAGTAAATCTCAAATGTAGTTACTCACTAAAATTCCTATGCTGTTTAATTTTAAATTTGAGATTTCAAAAATTTATCCCTGAATATTTTGACTCAATAGAACTCTAGAAATGGAAAAAAAAAATTGAAAAGCTATAATAGACTTGGATAGGCTCATATAGTTATGAGGATTTAGAATCTATGCCAAAAATGTAAATATACAAGATCATGGTAAGGAGATAATAAACAAAACAAAACAAAAAGCTGGTGATATATAATGATTAACTAAAAGTCTATAAATATTGCACAGTATTTGAGTGTGGAACTTCTTGAGGATTCTAATGAGACCCTTTTTCTATAAACTGTAAAATCTAGATTGTTTTAGGCCATATATTTTTTCAGAGATGAAATTATATTGACCACACAGTGCAACTGGGAATTTGTGCTGGCTCCTGTGGTAGACAGAAACATTTAAGGACAAAGAAAAACTTTAATTAAAATCTCTGTAATTATTCTTTCCCACACTTCATAGTGCCATACTTATTCTGACTGGTATTTCTTAGGAGATTGCCCCATCTATGGTTATTTTAAGATTCTACTTTTGAAAGGGAGGGTAAAGTAGAATAACGATTTTAGTGCTATTTAGAAGAGACTTCTTTTTGGGAGAAGAGGTTACTGGGGATTGAACTCAGAGGTACTCGAACATTGAGCCACATCCCCAGCCCTATTTTGTGTTTTATGTAGAGACAGGGTCTCACTGAGTTTCTTAGCGCCTCACCATTGCTGAGGGTGGCTTTGAACTCATGATCCTCCTGTCTCAGCCTCCCAAAATGTTGGGATTACAAGTGTGTACCACTGTGCCTGGCTTAGAAGAAACTTCTGTAAAATCTTTTTGACTACATACTAGTTGATGAGATTATGTGTGATTTTATATACTTTTATAATTTTTTGTCTTTTCTAAAATTTCCAGATGTTTAATAATTGCTATCAACATCAGAAAAAATTAAAGATACAACAAATGGTAATTATAAGTATGTTACCTGAATAATTATTGTCAAGGATAATCTATATCAATTGACTCTGGTTACAAAATAATTAATCAAGTTAATAATTTAATGCTTTCATTAAATTATTATGATTATTGAATTATTAAATTATTATTATTATGAATGAAAGTTAATGCTTTCATTCTTTTTAATATTTTTCTTTTTACTTTTATCAAGTCATGCCTTTTGGCTTTCCTGCCTCACAAGCAAAGTGAAAGCACTTGTGCCAGTCTACCTCATTTTCTCTCACCCAGAAATATGGAACAGATATTTGATATACTCTCCTGCCAGGTGTGTAAAACCAAGTTGGTCAAAACTGATCTTGTTCCTCTCTACTCTTAAGAGTCAGCTGAGATTCCTCAAAGATCACTCTTGGGGACATGTGAGAAGCCTCCCAGCTCCTTTAAATTTTCTCTAACAGTGGTGTCACCTGCTAGGATGGGTCAGGGTCTACTTGACCATACATGGCTTCTCTTGGAAGCATCAGGGACATTTCCACCTGGAATGAAACCTCCTCTTTACAGAAATTGCACTTCTTGTCTTCCTGTTCTTGAGGGTCCTCTCAATCTCCCTGATCAACAGATCAGGTAACTCACCAGGGCTGCAGGGCCTAGAATGGGGTGCTATTATTTTCTCAGTCCTGACTGAGCTTAGAGGGCAAGGGCCAAAATGTTGGCTGGTTTATTCCTTGGTCCTTTTACTTCCTTGACTTTGGTCTCTGAGTTTTTGGCTTTAAACACCCAGCAAGCCAGTTTCACCAGTCTTAAAGATGGAAAAACAGGTTATAAAATTCTATATCTATAGTTTTACAGTTACCCTTTTCATTTAATTAGGGTTAGTATTAGTACTGGAAGTCAGCATTATATACTACCCGTCTAGTTGGTGACGGTTTATTATGTCAAATTAACCCAGGTTGGTTTATTTTGTTTTGTTTTTTTGTTGAGACAGTACCTCGGCAAAAAAATAACAGGCAAAGTACAAAGTCTACAAGGAAAATAAAAAATGAAAGTAACAGAGCAAAAACACAAACATAAATCACAGTCCTACATGGACATTTAAAAGGGAAGACAATGCTTTTTTTTTAATGTAACTTAAGATCTACACTTGTGTTAATCATACCAAAAGTAAGTAAACCTGGAGGCCATAAAGGAAAGGTTCTTGTGTTAGAGTGCCTAATAATAATGATCACAAGAATTATAAATTTGTCCTGAGTTAATTTGAGTCTGATTTCATAGACCTACAAATCTTCCTAACCTTGTACATTGATGATCTTGATCTCTTTTTCACTGATAAGACTCTGCCCTATGTATGCCTTATCCAGTCACATATCATCTGCCACTATGGACCTCTGGACTGCACTGATGCTGAATGCTTTTAATAGTTCACACCCCACCTGATAGAGATTAAGGACTTTGGGATACTTCACCCAAGTTTTCCCTCTTTCCACAGGAAGCAGTTTGGAGGTGTCATCCATTTTTTCCATAGAAATGGAATGTAAAATTGACAATGGGAAAATGTAACAATGGTCCATTTTATGCTTTGAATATAAACTTTGCTTCTCTGCCACTGTAACTTATTTTTTAAATTGATATGTTTCTTACTCTTTCTCTCTCCCTGCTCTTCCTTAATCTCAGGGGAAACAAGATTACCTTTCTTCCCCATCCTAGGCAGACCCACCATAGGAATTAAGTAATCCAAACTTTGGTGATGGTATGAGAAGATCTCAGAAATGAATATCTCCCAAATTAACAAGTAAATTACAACTGCAGACAGAGAAAACATGGAATATAGCTTTTTTCAACTTTTAAAAGCCCCCTGTTCCTATGATGGGCAGAATCACAGCCTTTGGGAGAGGAGTCTCCTGGGTTTCTCATTTGCTAGCACAACAATAAACCTTTCTTATTTTTCTCATAAAAAAGAAAAAGTTTGATACAGAAACTAAAGGTTTAAGGGAGGAGAATGTCTTTGTAAGGGGAGAAAATACAGAAGGCTGAGTGCTGGCTCTAAGGAAGTCATATTTTTTTAGATTCAGATATTTTACAGTAAGTCAGAACAAAAAGCATCTGGTAAAGTGAAATAATTTGTGCATCCAAGATCATGGAATAGGATATATACCCACTATACTTTTTTCTTTCCTATTACTAATTCAAGTTTATTTTGCATGTTCACATTTTAGGGAAGAATATTTCTCACAGTAAATAATATAGATCTTTTGCATCAAGCTCTCACAAGTTATTTGTTAAGAATAATGTTTGTCACTAATCTCCTCCCAGATTTATTAAATCAGGATTTCTGAGAGCTAAGAAGTTGTCATTTAAATGAGCTTCCAAATTCATTTTAATCACACTAAAGTTTGAAAATTAGTATTATAAAGTCATAAATGAATGTTCATTAAAATACTTTACATTCATAAATTAAAATCATGCCTTCACCTATCTAAGGACAAATGCTTCATCATTTTCTCAGACTAGGATAGTCTTCTCTGCTCCAAAATAAGGGAGGAGAGGATAATGCAGAAGAGGCTGTACTTAAGAAGTCACCCCCTCCCTTTCTTAATACCTCACCCAGTGGTGAACTGACTGCTGTGTATAGGATAACAGCTATCATCTTATCCCATTCACTTACATCCATCTATTTCTATGCCCTTTAACTTAAGTAAATGTGTTATTTTTTCTTCTGAAAGGACATTTCATAGAGGTAGGTACCCATAGTAGGTAGATGATTGTAAAATGCAGAGTAATTAGCATTATCTCTCATTGACTCATAGTCCTTTGAGTATGGTTATGGAATTAGAAAAAGGAACCTAGGGACAACTGATAGCATTTTAGTGTCTACATGGTAGGCAAAATACCCAATAGAAATATAGTATTTTAATATGAGTTAATATGACCCTACTGATAATTTATTATTGGGATACATTTGGGCACATGTGCATGTGTACATGTCACTCTAATTACCAACATACAACTGCACCTTTCAGTACATTCTCATGGAGTGTCTTCAGAGGACACTGAAACTTGTAGTGCCAAAATCTGATCCTGACTTGTGTATTAAACCCAAACTCCCAGATCTCATCAAGAACAGTTATGCTTAAGCCTTCCCTACAATCCCTAGGCACAGTTCATATTAAACAGAGTGGCATAGAACACTGATATTTACTCTGGCAATTTTTTTATTTACTGTAGATTGTGCTGATGGAAAGAACTGCTTCTAATATGAGATTAGACTCCTCAGCTGTGAGTGGCATTTCCAAAGGAAGAAATGGAACTGTGATAGCTTCAAGACAAGTGTCCTTCAGGGGGTAGAGAACAGAGTAGGCCTTGATACCATGGAGCATACTGAGTTCTTGGAGTCTACCCAAAGAGGACTGGGTTCTCCTGAAAGTTCTTTGGTTAAATGGTCCATAGCAACATGGAACATTACTAAACTTACCATAAAAGGAAGTATTTTTTCCCTAATTCTCACAGGGTGTACATGGGATTAAGAACTTTTAATTGATGCCAATTGGTCTTATGAACTTTAACCCCCCCCCCCAAAGATAAATGAACCACAATGCAAGCAATGTACACTGATGACTTACTACTTTAGTGTTTCTTTCAGAGAATAGAAGGGGACCACCTGTCCATGAAATCTTCTTGAATGAGGTGATAGAATTATGTTTGCCTGTTACCATAATTTGTTGTTTTTGTGCAAGAGGAAGTATTAAAAGTGGACACACTTCTCTCTTACAACAGTCATTTGGTTGTAAGAAAAGCCAGAACTTTAATCAATGGGAAGTCTAGAACTTCTCAGTTTTAGGAAATGGGAAAGAGAAGTGTTACAGAGCTGGAGCATTCTGGGAAACTGAGGCAACATGATGACTCCTGCTTCAAAACCCAATTCTTGTGTTCAAGTCAGAAAGATTTCAGACATGTATGAACTTATTGAAGGGATAAGAAAAGGAAAGGGGACACTCTCAAAGGAAAGAGCATGTTTTCTCAGAGAGGAAAGACAATGTGCTTCTCCTCCACTCCAGTTTCATTGGGGATCCCAGGGAATTTTCCAGAGAGTCCAGCCCAGGTCCAACTCTGGACTTTTGATTGACAGCCAGGTTACATCAGCCTTTCAAGTCCCCATTGCCATGACAACTCTGTGTCCTATTGGCCTATGCTGACTGGTTCTAATTGGCTTCTTAATCATTTTTACAGATTTTATGGTTAGGAGGAATTATCCTTATCTTTCAGAATCTGGTCTATAAAAAGGGTCACAATCATCTCTCCTTTCAAAGTAACTTGGGTTCCTCGTATCAACATTATTTCCTGCCTGCATTTCCTTGCAGATAACAGGTAGTTTGCTGAGGAATTTGACCCATCCTGTCCACTTAGGCCAGGCAGGGATAGAGATTAATTGCTTTTTGGCAAAGAAAGCATTTGAGGGTCAGCACAGTGAGCCCATTTATAGAATTATCCTCTTAATCCCATGTTCTCACCATCCTTATCTGTCTGTCCCTTAATAGAAGAAGCTGTTCTAATTAGAACTAAAGATTGAAACCTATGGAAATAGAAGCTGAATATGCTTAAGACTAGTTAGGGGTAAATAATTAATAGATATAGGGGCTTGGTCTCTGCCTTCATGTAACCTTTATTGGTTTAAAAAAATTATATGAACTCTAAGATGCACCTTAAATACACAAAAAATAAGTTATGGAATAGATTAAGCAAGATTAGCAAATTATTTATAATTATTTAAGATGTGTAAATGAAGGTACAAGAGAATTTATTATTACTCCCATCTTCCCTCTCTCTCTTTGAAATTTATATAAAAGTACTTTAATGGGTTTTATCCAAAACCATGTTATCACTTTTTATTTTTAGCCACCTCTAATATAGTGACCTTTTGAAGTGTTTTCCCCCTGCAGTAATTTGTGGCCTTTTATATATTGACATTTCTGTTGAAAATATTGTAACATCATACTGAAGAGGGCAATGGTCCAGAATCTTCAGACTATAACCGTAAAGAAGATGAAGTGAGTTCTATTCCATGTTGGAAGTGGGAGAATTGGAAAGGAATTCCAAAAATATTCACTTCCAATTGATCCATTTGCTGAAGAAGATACAATAACCTTCTTTTCCAAACATAGCAGTAAAGAATGAACTCTGAGGAATGTCTGGGGTTAGTCTGCATGTGTCTATGTTCAATAAGTTGCTAACTGTCTCTTCTTGGGAAAGGCTCTGAATCTGATGGAATTTTCTTCCTCTATTTTGTATTAAAATGTCTCTTCTTTAAAGAAGTGATGGTGCTAACATATGGTAGCATGGCATTGAAATTGTACCCCCCGCAAGCCAGTAATACTGTCTATTTTTATGTCCTTTTTGTATGTTTCATCTTATATCTTTCCTTTCATTATATGCTCTATTTTCTGTTTCTATAATAATTTTCTTCTCTTTTTTACCGAATTCCATTATGTTAAGCTCTTTATGCTGTAACATATATTTTTCTTATCATTTCTTAATCATAATGGATTTTGGTTACTGTTTAAGACACTTGTTATTGCTCCTTGCAGTCAAAGATAATTCCATCAAAAAACATACATAGCCTTTCTCATTTGTACTTATATAGACTTGTCTTCCTTATGTGTATTCCCATTGCAATGCTCATTCCTGGTTAAATTCATCACTTTTGGAGATTCTCTTTGTTTTTTGTTTTGACATTATAGTATAATGATAAATATCTAGTCAAGAAAATAAAAATTCACACTATTTACTCTAATAGACAAAATTTGACATGGATATTTAGTTTAAAATGTGTTGGTGTCTCCAAATATATACTAAAACAAGGTAACACAAAGAGAGTGAAGAGAGGAAACAGTCACCATCCTGAAAGTTGCAGTAAATGGAAAAACATTGCAGATTTTTGAATTTAGAAGCTTGGAAACACACTTTTTGGAATTGTCTGGGTTTTCTTTTTTTAACCTTTATTTTATTTATTTATGTATGTATTTTTGTATGTGGTGCTGGGGATCAAACCCAGTGCCTCACGCATGCAAGGCAAGTGCTCTACCTCTGAGCCATGACCCCAGCCCCTGTCTGGGTTTTCTTAGGCAGCATCAATTAGAGCTGATGGTCCAGGAGTGTGTAGGAGGGGTCAGTCAGCTGGTACCTAGCCCCTGGGAAAAAAGAGGCTGTCAAGCTGGTACTTGTATATGAGCAGCTTAGATCAAGTGCTTTGCAGAGATTGGGGTCCAAATCTCTAAGGACAGGGATCTCCCCAGAAGTAACTGGTTACCTTAAGGAGATATCTTGAGTCTGTATAGGGAAGGATATGAAAAATGAAACTTGGACTAGGTGCTGCCCCAGAATGAGTAGCTATTGCTGGGGCAGCACTGTCATGAATCAATCCTAGCATCATGGAGTTCAGAATAGAAGTGTGAGTTGAGATGAGAATACATACAAAATTTATCACCCTGACGAATGCTTTCTGCTGCTATACACACCATTTTCCATATATTAGAAGGTCCACATGACAGAAATAACAATGTTTTGCTCTCACCTACAAAATATTTGATTACCCTTTATGTACATAAAGATATGTTCATCTCCTAAAAAGGACAGACACAGAATTCAATCAGTCATGGAATACATGTCTAGATATTGAATTACTCTCTAAATTCACTCACAGTCCCAATCAAATATTTTGTAATCTATAATGCAAAGTTATCCACCCATGATGATCCTTAATAAACAATAAGGATAACAATAGAATGGCGAACAAAGAAATTGGTACATACAACTTATCACTGTGAGTAGGAAGATGTACTTAACTGCTATACAACTTGTTTCTCCAACCAATCTACTGAATCCAATTAATGCCAAGCCATGATTTCCAGCATTTGCTGGATTCTGTGGTGATCTGCACTTACACAAATGGGAATGTCAAGTTACTAAGGTGATATTACTGAAGGCAGAGTTGGAACGTGACACGCATCAAATGAGCTTGCTCCAACATGCCATTACTTTCATGGTAATGGAAGTTGGAACCACACCTGCCCATTTTGCACTCCTCATTGAAACAACAGTCAAAGAGGACAGTATACTTGCTGGGGTTAAAAATCATAATCAACAAGGATGAATTGGAGTTTTGTTGCACAGTGCCTGTAATCTATGAGACTCTGTAGGGACTGATCTTATTCCTTCCAAAATGCTAAATGTGATGAAATGCTACAGAAAAGCACAAAATGAATGAAGAAAAAAAAACTAGCAAACATACAGACACCATGAATCTGATCATTCTAGAATAGAGGCTGAGATCACTGCTAGGTAAATAACATAAACCAGCTAAGACTCTGACAGAAAGCAAAGTACATATGGACAGTATAATGGATAAATATTGTTGACTAGTGATTGTGTGTTGGTGTGTTTGTGTGTGTGAGAGAGTGATACTGGGTATCAAACCCAAGGTCTGTTGCATATAGCACATATACCAAGCTAGTGCTTTTACCACTGGACTACATCCCCAGCCCTGACTTTTAACTTTTGTGCTTCCAAACTCCAACAATAGGTTTTTTATATTTTTCTTAAGATAAATTTAGCAAGTGAACAAAATTTGCCTACCAGGATAATTTCATAAACTGTCATTAAACCATTAAACCCTTCTGAACTAAATTATAAATTCATTAATGACTATTTGTTCCAAATAAACATATGTGAAAAATATAGCTCCTAAACAGTGATTAAATTAACTTTGCCATCCTAATGAAGAAAACAAAAACTTCTGAGTATTCCTATTCCTGATTATAGATTCCTGAATCCCTCCCTTTGCTTTTCATTATATTGATGGCAGGGATTCTAAAAAGATAAAGATAAAACAGTCATCTTCAATTGACTTTATAGCAGGTGCAGAATAGTAATAAACCATTAATTTCAATACTGAGCTCAAAGAAAGAAAAACACCAATGGACAAGTACACATTATTTGCTGATTCTCAGTACTATCTACACACTTCAAAGCCTTCCCAAGGACTGAAGTGGAAGGAAGTTCAAAGTCATGTTTCACAGAATCCCTGAATAGTAGGAAACACAAAATTCTCAGGCAAGTGGGGAGGTGGTGTTTAGATATAAGGTGACTCCAAAAGCTTGTGTGTTACATAATGCTAGAAGGTTTAGAGGTAAACTTACTGGGTTATGAGAGCCTTAACCTAATCAGTGTGTTAGTTCTCCGATAGGAACTGAGTGGTAACTACAGGCTGGTAGCATGTGGCTAAAGGTGGTGGGTCATTGGGAATGTATCTGTGGAGTACACTTAGACTCTCTGCTTCCTGGCATGATGTCTTGTGCTGCTTCCCTTTACCACACTCTTCCACCATGATGTTCTGCCTTACCTCAAGCCCTGAGGAATGAAGACTGCTCTCTATGGACTGAAACCTCTGAGCCCCCAAATAAATTTTTCCTACTTAAAATTGTTCTTGTCAAGCCTGTTGGTCACAGCAGTGAAAAAGTTGACTGAAACAGGTGGGAAAGGAGGATCATTCTGCAGTAGCTGTGGGCAGGTGTGTGGGTATTAGCAGGCAAGCAGCAGGTGAAAGTTGCTTTTGGCAGCCACTGAGAATCCTGTGTTAAGTCAGCTTTCCTTTACTGTAACAAATACTGATATAGTTCACAGAGAGAAAAAGTGTATTTTGGCTCACAGCTTTGAAGGTTTCAGTCCATGATTGACTGGCCCCATTGCTTTTAGGCCTATGGTAAGATAGCAGATTGTGGCAATAGCATGTGGCAAAATAATTAACCTTATAGCCAGGATACAAAAGAAAGAAAGAGAAAGGGGTTGAGGTACTATATGACTTTCAAGGGTAAGACACTAGTGACCAGAAGACCTTCCAAAGACCTCAACCTCTTAGAGGTTCCAGTACCTCTCAATTGAGCCACAAGCTGACAATCAAGCCTTTACAATAGGGACCTGTCCAAATTGAGGGACTTATCCAAACCATAGCACATCTGAGAATCACCCACTTTCGTGTTCTGTTCCTTGAGATCATTTGTGGAGGCTTCCCACAGCTTTCTGTGCTCCTGAAAATTGGTACAGCTGGCAGCCTGGGTCACTGCTGATAATTTCCTTGGTTTGCTTATTGTGATCTCTCAATTTCCTATAAGTTCCTTTCTCAGCCCTCGAAAGAGTTTGGAAAGTCTCTAGTTATCCTTTTCAATCTCTTTTCTCTATCACATTAACACACAATCGCCTATAAATGATAGAGCATTCTATCACATTCATCAGATACTTTTTCCTCATAAACAATGTGTGGAAGTTTGGTGAAGCAGAAGGGATAACAAACAAACAAAAAGGCAGAAGAGATCAATATGTTTATGTTTCTCTGAAATTCCTGCAAGAATTTCCTAGTCACAGGATCCTTAGAGATGGATCAGATGAACATTTACCAGAAAATACTGAGAAATAGTGTTGTTTTAGGATTCTAGTAATCACTTCTAAAATGACTTTTAATGCAGCAATTTTTATTTCTATGAACCGTCACATACCAATTGAGGAGCTGGTATTCTGAACTATATTGGAATTTTTATTAAATTATATAAAATGTGATAGAATAATAGTGGTAATCCTATTAGTAGTTCACATTAGCACTTGAAAGTGCTTTGAGGTACAAGCTTCTTTAATTCCCTCATAGAACATTCACTATGGAAGTACTATTCTGTAATTCTTCCCATGATTCTAGTTATTTTCAAATGATATAAAATTACCAATTAATGTATATACAATATACATAGAATATTTCATACAGGCAAGACCATATGGTACACATGTATTTTGGCATGTACCAAGAATATAACTTACATGCTCTTGGATTTTACAGAAAATCTAATAGTCATTAAAAATCCTCCATTCATACATCAGTCTGTAACTATAGTTTCTAACTCCACATTATATCTCAAATCCATCTACTCCTTTTCCTCTACATTATAGTCACACCTGCTAAGCAATTATCTCCCCAGTTCTGCTGCTGCAACTCTTCCTACCCACCCCACCACCATCAATGCAATTTGCATTGAGTATACAGAGTATAGTTATTTAAACAAAAGCAGGTTACATCTATCACACATTTAAAAACAGTCAGAGTTGCTGTTTCTTTTATGATAAAAGCCAAATGCCTTTAAGCAGAAAACCCCTGCAAGATAGGGCTCAGACCCATCTCTCAAACCTTATACCTTACACTTACCTCCCCCCCCCCCCCCCC
>PVHX01009951.1:55926-73431 GCA_004024805.1 Geosciurus inauris | reverse complement strand
AAAAAAAAAAAAAAAAAAAGAAGCCGGGCGCGGTGGCTCACGCTTGTAATCCCAGCACTTAGGGAGGCTGAGACAGGAGAATCGCGAGTTCAAAGCCAGCCTCAGCAAGGGCGAGGCACTGAGCAACTCAGTGAGACCCTGTCTCTACATAAAACACAAAATGGGGCTGGGGATGTGGCTCAGGGGTCGAGTGCCCCTAAATTCAATCCCCGGTACCCCCCCCCCATAAAAAAAAAAAAGAAAGTGGGCTCGGAGAAGATATGCATTTCATTATAAATAAATACACTTGTTAATGCAGCCCATGCATGTCTAGTGATAGAGGCTTTCATTCCCAGGGCCTCTTTGGAGGTCATGCAACACCCTTTGGGAGCATCCATTGTACTTGCGGTCAAATCCATATCCAAATGAGGTCCACAAGGACTTGCATGCTCTTGCATTGCCTGCCGCCACCTCACATCTTACTGAACTCTGTTTTCACCTACTGGCCTTTCTGGTTTTCAAACAGGCCAACTGCTATCCTGGTTCTAGACCTCTAAGAACCCTGCTCAGTAAGTTCCCACCCTAGGACTTTTTTATGTTTGTGTTGAGCATCAAACCCAAGGCCTCACACATGGTAAACCTGCAGTTACCACTGAGCCACACCCCCATCCCCTTCCCCAGGACTTCGCATAAGGCTCCATCTCCTCTGCAACTCTAAATTCCAAGAGCTTTCTTTCCCAGGCAGCTAGAGTCACCACTCCACCCCTCAGCTCCCCAGCTGCCCATTCTCGTTCTGTTCTGTCTGAAGGTACCTTTTGTGTCCGCCTCCCCAGTAGAAGATAATCCCCAGGTAGCAGTAATGTTTTCTGTCTTAACTGTGTCTCCAGCACATAGAACAACAGTGCCTCCCACATAGTAGGTACTCAATTTTTGAGTGAATGAATAAAGAATTACATGAACCCTCACAGTAATACAGAGATCTATTATTTTAACTGGACTGAGGGTGTAGCTCAGTGGTAGTGCACTTGCCTAGCATGTGCAAGACCGTGGGTTCAGTCACCAGAACTGGGAGAAAAATAAAATGTAATTGATTGTGGATGAGCCTCAGAAAAGTTTAATAAATCATTCCAACTTGTAGAACTAGTGATTCAGACTCAGGTCTTCTGACTCTAAAAACCATCTTGTGTACACAGAGGCCAATGTCAGCCTCAGCTAGAAATGAGCGCCTGATTGCTGAGCTCAGGATTCTTTCCTTATGACAATCTTGCAGCTGTGACTCATAAATAAAAGGGAATTTGTCCTTCTTATCCTTTTACAGCTAATTAAAAAAACACTCAAAAAAAAAAAAAAAACCAACAACTTTCCTCCCCCTCAAGTGGTAGATCTAAATTTGATAGTGTTTATGTTAGGAGTATTTGAACCTAGAATAGGAGCCACACTGTGGCTTCTCTGTTCTTGGCCTCACACAGGTTTTAGAAAGAAAAAGCAGATCACAATTCAAAGTACTTATTTCTGCTATGAAAGCTGAAGGAACGACACTGTAGGTGAACAACACCGTAGAGGACAGAAGCACCCTTTCCCCAGAATAGAGCTTTGTTTGGGCAGAAAGCTACAGGAATCTACACAGAGAAGGGCTTGGAACTGGTGTCTCCCAGGGAATCCTCAAGAAAGCAGCGAACTTCACCCACCTTCCCTCAGAACACCAAGTTGCCTGGACTGCTGATCTCGTAGCACCCTCTTGTGGCCAGGAGGCAGCACTGCAGCCTCTTCCAAGTCGAACCGAAGCTTGCATTTAGAGCCGCAATGCCACAGGTGCCGCTGGCATGTGGCACCTTGGGAGCAGCATCTCATGGTGCTTGCATCTCTGCCTTCTCTCCCTGAGCTCAAAGGAGGACACATTTAATTACAGCTGGCACACATCTGTAACTCCAGATATTTGGAAGGTTGAGGCAGGAGGATCAGAAAAACGTTTCATTTTGTCTCTGAGGAGTCATGAGATGAAGTTGTAATTGGGAGCTGAGTCCAGCTGGAAATTAAGGAGAGTAAGTACATCCACATCACCATGAGATTTGCTCGGGGACCCCTAAATGAAAGCTAGATTCCCTAGCCCCAGGTCTGACATCATGCAGGGCAGGTGGGCCATGGTGCCCAGAGCTAATCACCTCATTTACTCTAATAGTAATACCAGTGTTTACTTGGCCTTATGTAAAGCACAGTTAACTAGACGTTGCTGATTCTGGTCAATGTCCTGCCCAAAGAATTTGTAAAATCAGACACGTTCTTGTCTTGCAGGACTATTGTGGAGATTGAGTGCTTATAAGTAGATATAAAATATCTATTATAGTACTGGATATATAGTAGGTTTTCAATTAAAAAGCAACTATTTGGGCTGGGGTTGTGGCTCAGTGGTAGAACACTTGCCTAGCATGTGTGAGGCACTGGGTTTGATTCTCAACACCACATATAAATACATGAAATAAAGGTCCATCTACAACTATTACAAATTTTTTTTTAAAAAGCAACTATTTTTTAAACCTTGATTTCCCTAATAGCTCTATTTTCTTCTGTCCACATCTTCCCTCCTGTTCCCTGCTTCCCTCTTCCCACGTTCATGCACAATATATTTATCCATTTTCTTCTTCCCTTTTTGCAATCTCTCTGCTCTCAATCTCTCGATTCCTTCTGAAATTCTCTGATGGAGCTAACTGATTTGTCTTCCCAGGAGCACATTTGCTCAGTTTGAATAACTCTTGGATATTGTCCCAGTACTCTCTGTTCCTTGTAATCCACGACTCATAATTCCCCAGAAAATAGAAGCCACTGGCCCTGTCTACCCAAGGCAGGTTGTGTGTGTGTGTGTGTGTGTGAGAGAGAGAGAGAGAGGGAGAGAATGCTCCCCTGCTAAGTTCCTACCAAACCTAAAGCATGACTTAGCTTAAAAATTATTAACATTTAGACAGGAGGCCCACTCTAATCAGGCAGTATCTTGCCAAGCATTAAATGGTCCAAGGAGCGAAATTGGAGGAGATATCTAAGACACAAAGGGACAGGTGTGTAGACATGACAGTGGAATTGGCTGATGAGGTAGAGAGCCTGGGTTCTCTTCCATGCATGAGTAACGTGGCTGTCCCTGGGGGACCCTCTCACTGAATGACTGTTTCCTTCATGCTGCAGACACACTCTGGATACTTCTCCAGCCTGTACCCCCATCACCAGTTCAGCCCGTTCCCGCATCATCATCCTGTAAGTGCCCCTCAGTTCTGCATAGCTGCCACCCTTCCTGTGCCTTTAGCTGATGTATACGGCCCCTGATTGACTGGCCAGTGGATGTTCACGGTGCGAGTGCTGTCTGCTGTGGTTCTGGGCCATCTGGGACTGCCATGTGTCAGAACATAAGCACACCAACCTGCCTGGCTCCTGCTGGTGCCTCTACACCCTGCACCAGTAAGCAGTCCAGAGGTCAAATAGGAGGTAGTGTTGGGCTAATGAAGAGCTTCAAAGATCTTTGACCAAAGTCTAGCAAATGGAGTTGTCATTCCCATAGATCCCTATGTCAGGGACCCCTGGCAACCCTGCCCAAGAACCTTCTCTCTACCACAGAGTCCCAGGAGGGGTGACTTCCTATTTCCCTGGGTAGTCACCATGCAGCCTGGTCAGGGAAGATTCAGTTGCCTTGTGAAATTCCTGCTCCTGGCTGGACAGTGGGCTTGGCAGCTTTCAGTTCCTCCTAACAAAGTGCCTCAGGGCCTTGTCCTTTAATAGCTGTTCTGATTTCTTGGATGAAGACAAAGAAGAAATACGTATCAGATTCATACAGGACAGAAAACCTGTGAACAAACAGCTGTTTACATCCCACTAATCAAGATGCTCAGGAGGAGCTTGCACATGGACTGCAATGTCATCCTGCCTGGGTTCCGTTCAGTCCCCAGGCTTCTCAACTGCAGAGCCCTAGGCCACAGAAGGATCCCAGTATACCATTTTGGCCTTTTCCTTCGGTAGCAGGGCCTTCCCACCTCAGGGCTCATAGAAGGTGCTTGGTAACTATTGTGTGCCTGAGGGAGTGCCCTGTTGGTACGTCTTCTGTCTTGTCTTGCCTTTCCAGTATCCAGAGCAGGAGATTGTGAATCTCTTTATCCCAACCCAAGCTGTGGGTGCCATCATTGGGAAGAAAGGGGCACACATCAAACAGCTGGCTCGATTTGCTGGAGCTTCCATCAAGGTAAGGCTGCTTGTCCCCATGTCCTTCACTCCTTTTGCCAGTTCTAGGCAACTCTTACACCATCCAGAAACAGAATCCCACAGGATCTGGCAAGTTTTGCTTCAAAAATTATTCCCATCTGCTCTCACCTTTCCTCTTCAACTAACAATTGAATTAGAAAAAATATATACATATTAATACAAACCAGCCTGATCCTCTATGGATTTTCATTGTCTTCTCAAGAAGATAAAGGTTGTTCCCAGTCTAAGGGAACAGACTCAAAGGCAGCACACATATGTGCTTAGCATTTATCAGTGCCTTGGTGCTTTTATTAGTCTGCACTTCAAAGACCTTTAAACTATGAGAAAATAATTCAAATGAAAAAACCCTAAAAAGCAGTGATAAAATCAGATAAACAAAAGCTGATGACATGACCTGATATGAAGCTGGGACTGAGCAGAGAGCCCCTTAGTTTATGGAAATGGTTGTGAGTACAGCCATGGCTGCAGTTATAGACCCACATCCTGCTTGCCCGAGTGGTCAGAGAAGCTGAAAGGGAAGGATTATTCGACCCTGGTCCTGCTCCAAGCCCAGCTATCAGCTCTGACTCACGGGCAGAATGCTGAGCGTGTCCCAAGCCTCATGAAAACACTTTGGGAAACAGAGTTTCCGTTGTTACGGAAAATAATTTGCTACCATGAGACAACCCGGAATTCCGAACAAGAAGTCTCATGACTTGGAGAGAAAGAATGCTTACACTTTCTCCCCAAGAAGAGCTGGATTTTCTCCCACAGCAAGTGTGCTGGAGAGAAAACAAAAACAAACGTTCTGGGTAGTGCAGAATGAGGATTGCAGTGAGACCAAGAAGGGATTTTATCTTAGTAAATTGGTTCCCCTTTCAAGCCTCATTTATCACACCTGAAATTACAGACCCATATCCAGACTGAATGAGACCCCTGAGGTACAGAGACAGAGATGGGATATGTACGAACCTCTTTCTCCAGCAGCTTCTCATAAGTGAGATCCTGGTCCGGGTGCTGACAGGCAGGTGCTGGTTACCCCCATGGATGGGATGGGGAAAATACAGAAGAGCAATGAGTGGCTGGCTGCACCCTGAGGGCCTTTCCCAGTGTTCAGTGCTTGGTCTGAGGCGCCATGCAGGGGCTGGACTGACAGTTTCAATTAAAGGGACTTGAGGGCCGGGCACAGTGGCACATGCCTGTAATCCCAGCACTTTGGGAGGCTGAGACAGGAGAATCGTGAGTTCAAAGCCAGCCTCAGCAATGGCAAGGCACTAAGCAACTCAGTGAGACCCTGTCTCTACATAAAACACAAAATAGGGCTGGGGATGTGGCTCAGTGGTCGAGTGCCCCTGAGTTCAATCTCCAGTACCAAAATAAATAAATAAAGGGACTTGAGGGATCATCTCATCACCTCCCCTCTTCACTCAGCTGAGGAAAGAGAGAGTAGAGTGACTTAGTCAAGGCACATAAGTGGCAGGACTGGCGCTTAGATATAAATCCTGCTGACTTCTAGAATACAGAGTGCCTACTAGGGTCAGCCACAGCAGTACCTCTCCACTTCCTGTTGCCCATGAGGAATGGGACCCAGATAGTTCCGGTGACTTGTCTAAGTCCGCAGAGATGAAGGATGTGATTTGCTCAGGTTATTCTATGCCTGATCCAGTGTTTCCCACCCCAGCAACCTTACTGCTCTTTCAGGATCATTCCCAGCAGGACCTCTAGGAAGATGAGAGTGGGATCAGTTCTATAGCATTTTTACAGTCCTATGTCCAAGCAAAGTTGAATGGTGATGTGTCACTTTTGCTCATGGCCTCCGTGCTAAAGACAACAGGGCTGCATCAGGAGGTCAGGATGGGCAATAGTATTTTTGGTTTAGAGGTTTTTTGGGGGTGTGTATGTTGTTCTGGGGATTGAACCCAGGAGTCCTCTACCACTGAGCTACATCCCCATCCTTTTTTATTTTGAGACAGGGTCTCACTAAGTTGCTGACTTCTGATCTTTCTGCCTCGGCTTCCCTAGTTGCTGGGATTACAGGTGTGCACAACCACACCTGGCTATTGGGTAACTTTTTCATGCTGGGGCCAATAACCTTCTCCTTCCCCAGGCCCAACCCTTCCATAGCATTAAAAAAAAAAAAAATGGGAAGAAAACCAGGAAAGCCAAGCATTTTTAAGTTTGTCAGATTTAAAAATCAGTCTGGTTTTTGCTATATTCTCTTTATTTTGGAAGGTCTCTGAACACAGTCGGCTCCAGAGTGAGATGGATGGTCTCACTAGCTCCACAGATCCCCTTCAGAAGCTGTAACTGGGGGCACTTTTGATGCTGTCGGGGCAGGGAGAGAACTCTACACTCATCCATGGGAGCAGAATGGTGGGAGGGGAGTGGGCTGAGCTGAGATCTGGAAGGTGCTCTGGTTATAGGCAGGAGTTCAGCTCCCTTCGCCCACCTTTCCTGCAGAGTATCTGGTCAGCTTCTTAATGCCACACAAAATGTGGGTAACAGTGTTAGCCAACGACACTGATTGCTGATGCTCGTTTCAACACCTGCTCACTCGATGATCTTGGCAGTCACATTGCATCTCTAGGTTCTGTTCCCTTCAGCCATAAGACACAGTCCTTCTTCCCACCACTCCAAAGAGAGTGAGCCTGTGGAATGCCATTCTGAAACTGCTAGAGGACACATTTAGCTTCTAGGTGTCTGTTCTGGGCTGGTGAATGCTGGACAGTAGGGCCATCAGGAGTTTCAGAACCTGAGTAAAACAGCCACAAGTCACTAAGAAGCAAACTGTGACAGCAGGGCAAATGGGTCAGCATCAATCACAAATCAGCCTTCAGCCCTTTTCGGTTTGGGTGTTATAGAAGCTGGGAATCATTGTGGCTACAGTCTGGTCTCTCATTTACCCTTTGAGATAAAACCCAGGTTTAATGCCTGGTTTAATGTGGATCTCAAAGTAGAGGCAGGGCTTCCTGCCAAGGGTCTCAGAGCCAGCCGGTGTGTGGCCTGCCCCTAGGGTCTGTCTGGTGTACTTGCTGAAGCCACTGCCAAGAAGGAAGTGGCTATCCACAGTTAAAGGCAGTCCCCAAGAAGATCGGTGTTGGTCACCTGTTTGTCACATTCATCTTCATTGCACAAAGTAATCAAGGCCAGAGATTGAAAGGTGTCCCTCCTCCTAAAGCAGGGCGGAGTCAGAGCATACTTTGAATGTGGGTCCACAAGGAAGCTGGGGGAGCACACGCCACCCTGAGGCCCATGGGAGGAACCTGGCTTGGAGTGTTTACCAAGAGAAACAAAATCAGCTGTGGAGGTGGAGGTCTTCCTGGAGAGGCTGAGACAGGCAGAGCACAGCCCTGATGGTGAACCCATGCCTTTACAAACAGCTTGCTCAAGGCTCAGTCCTAACAATGGCACCTCCCCTGAGCCACTGATTTTGCTTTACCTTGGGAAAACTGCAACCCTGTAACTGACCGTGTTTCCTTTTTAATTAATTTTACTATGATTTACTAATTTGAGTTTTAATTTTGTATTGGGTTTGTTTGGTTTTGGAGACAGCATCTTGCTCTGTTGCTCAGATTGCTCTAAAACACCTTGGCTAAAGCAATTCTCCTATCTCAGCTTCCTAAGTAGCTGGGACTACAGGTGCTACCCACTGCACCTGGCTTAATTTTGTATTTTTAAAAACTACTTTAAAAGCCGGGCGTGGTGATGCACGCCTATAATCCCAGCACTTTGGGAGGCTGAGACAAGAGAATCGTGAGTTCAAAGTCAGCCTCAGCAACAGCGAGGTGCTAAGCAACTCAGTGAGACCCTGTCTCTACATAAAACACAAAATAAAACTATAATACACATTATATACACATGAAATCTTGGTTATAAGTAAATAATTTGCCTTTTTTTACATTTTATGTTTTAAAACAATATAAAAAATGAATACATATAATGTATTATGAGGTCCTGTGCCACATAACAATGTTTCAAACAACAACAGACCCATATATAACAGTGGTTCCATAAGATTATGTCACCTAGTGACATCATAACCATTTTAGATTGTGTAAGTGCAGTCTGTGAAAAAAAAAAAAAAAAAAACACAAAATAGGGCTGGGGATGTGGCTCAGTGGTCAAGTCCCCCTGAGTTCAATCCCTGGTACCCAAAAAAAAAAAAAAACAAAAAAAAAACTACTTTAAAGCTTTTTGGAATAAGGCATAATGTGCAGGAAAAAATATATACATAATAAAGTCTTCTAACAAAAAATACTTGCTGGGTCCATTGTTCATGTTATAGAAGAGTTCAGGCTCACAGAAAGTCTTGGGAGTTTGGAGGAGGTCTGAGCTTATGCCCACCTTTCACAGGTGAGGGAGGGGAGGAGTTTGCTGAGCCAGGACTAGAACCAAGGTGTCCTGGTCCCTGCTCCGGGGCTATTGTACTTAGGATTGATTTACCAGGAGGAGGCAGTACCAGCTACACCTGCTCTAACTCAATTATCACTTGCAACTAACCGCTTATGGAACTGGGAACTGTTCCTGCAGCTGGATTCCAATTTAACATCTCGGTGGACTAGCCCTTCCTTCCCTCTAGTCCTTGGGTGGGTTGGCAGAGCTGTAGACCTCCCTGTTCCTAGAGCTATTACTGACTTTTTGCTTATTTCCTAGGACTTGGCTTGGTGAAAAGAGGCCAGTCACTGTTGAGGCTTAGGGGTAGAGAAAAGCAGGAACTATTCACCTGCTTCATGCCTTTGGTGACCACATACCCAAACTTGAGAGTGAGCATTATGGTCATAACTTCCTAAGACCCAGGGTAGAGGCAACATGGTGTCAAAGTAGCAGGTATAGAGGAAGAAGCCCTGTCAGCTACGTAATGCTCCTGTGCATGCCTTCCACTTGACAAGCAGGAAGGGCTTGACATTGGCATTGTCTTCTTTTCTTGTGACCTGCAGATTGCCCCAGCAGAAGGCCCAGATGTCAGTGAAAGGATGGTCATCATAACCGGACCACCAGAAGCGCAGTTCAAGGTCAGAAGACTGTGGGTACAGGGAAGCCACCTCAGAGGCATGTTCAGGTTCTTCTTTGGAGGCTCACCATCTGTTTCACTCCCTGCTTCTGCTCATGGGTTCCAGGCTCACCCTTTGTCACTTCCCAGCTGTTCCCTCTGCACATTTCCCTGTGCTAAGAAGACCTCCTTCCCTTCTCTCCATGGGAAAGTAGGTCACCAGTCCTCCTCATCCAGTGGGCAACTCCTCCAGCATGTCCCATTCCTCAGCCATGGTTTTGAGGATGGCTGTCTCAGACTCATTTGGTCATTACCAGCCTTCAAACCATGGACATTAACATAGGTGCAAGAAAAAAGCATGGCATATTGGAAGTATATTGGTGAGGTATGTGGTGGTGGTGTGGTTTTGGTTTTTTTCCCTCCTCTAATAAAATGGGCTTTCTAAAACTCAGAAACACATCTTAATTTATAAAAGTATAACCCTATTATAATTAAAAAATACTTAAGATTTGACAGAGAGGATAAAGTTAACACATGTGAGAACCATTCAAAAACAACAACCCTTCAACTTACAAGTGGACAGAATGTGGTATATCCATACACTAGAATATTATTCAGCCATAAAAGGGAAGAAAGTACCTAGCATGCTCTGAACAGGGATGAACATGCTAAGTGAATGAAGGCAGAACTGAAGGCACATAGGATATGGTTCCATTTATATAAAATGCACAGAGTAAGCAAATTCAGAGACAAAATAGATTAGTGGTTGTCAGCAAATAGGGGTAGGAAGGAATCAGAACAAACTGCTAGTAGGCATGGGATTTTAACTTAGGGGAATGGATTAGAAATTTTCTAGGTAGATGGTGGTGGTCACACAACATAGTGACCACTGAAATGTATACTTTGAAATGATAAATTTTAGATTATGTGAATTAGATCTTTTGAATTAGATTATTTGAATTACATCTACTAGCCTCGTGGCTACATTAACTTCAGACATCAAAAAACAACTCAAACCAGCCGGGTGCGGTGGCTCAAGCCTGTACTCCCAGCACTTCGGGAGGCTGAGACAAGAGAATCGTGAGTTCAAAGCCAGCCTCAGCAACAGCGAGGTGCTAAGCAACTCAGTGAGACCCTGTCTCTACATAAAACACAAAATAGGGCTGGGGATGTGGCTCAGGGGTCGAGTGCCCCTGAGTTCAATCCCCAGTACCAAAAAAAAAAAAAAAACTCAAACCAAGTATGGTGGCACATGCCTGGAACCTAGCTACTTGGGAGGCTGAGGCAGGGGATTGCAGCTTTAAAGGCCAGCCTCAGCAACTTAGGGAGACCCCTACTCAACATTTAAAAAAAAAAATTAGGGCTTGGGTTGTAGCTCAGTGGCAGAGCACTTGTACCCAAAAAAAAAAAAGCAAGCTCAGGCTCATCAAATCCCATCACCACCACCTTCACCTCTGTCCTTCTCCATTCTTTAATAATTGCACATAACATGGCAGGAGGGAGTTAAGAATACCCTGAATTATGCACTCCCCAGTCCAACAAAAAAGAAAAGAATGCCCTAACAGATTCATTCAACCAAGTAATAATTAAGTGCTAGGATTTTGGAAATAAGATACAGTTCTAGCCCCTGGCCAGTATCTCCAGCCCAGACACACAACACTTCTAGAGGAGGGGGTCACCTGCAACCCATCCCACAAAGACAGAGTGTGCTGTGGCACAGGCTTCACAGCACAGTGGCTGATGTAGCAGGCACAGGGACCAGGTCTGCAAGGGCCAAGGAACGCATGTCTGGCCATAGTGGGGGCAGGGACATAGCATGTCCTGTTGCTGGATTCTCTAGTTCCCACAGCAGTATGGACAGAGCAGCTTGAATATATGCTCAGTCACCAGTCACATTTTGTTCTCAGGCCCAGGGACGAATCTTTGGAAAACTGAAAGAAGAAAACTTCTTTAACCCCAAAGAGGAGGTGAAGCTGGAAGCCCACATCAGAGTGCCCTCTTCTACAGCTGGCCGTGTAATTGGAAAAGGTGGCAAGACCGTAAGTCTGCTTTGGTTTGTTCCATCACCTGGTTGAACTGTCTGCCCTGGCCCTCCCCAAGTCCCTCAAATCCCCATGGCCACTTTTTCTTTGCAATATGCAGAGTCCTAGGCTAACAAACTAAGGTTCTCCTGGCATCTGAGCCGTTTCACACATGAGAATCTCAGTATTACTTCAGAACTTAGGACCCAATTTCATAGTGCTGAGCCTACCACCAAAAACACCAGGTTCCTGTGCCTAGTACCAGCATCCTAGCTCCACTCCCCAAAGACAAGGAAGCTATCTTTTGCACCCTGTACACCCACACATAGCAGGCAGTAAAGTGAGTAGTGCTCCACCCAGAGTATCTGCCAGCCTACTTGGCAGATCACCAGCTGGGACTCCAGGCCAGAGACCTGCAGGGTCTGGTGTTCTGCACTCTCCCTCCTGTGGTTTCCCTTCTTATGGCTAATGCCCAAACACAGCCACCTGCTGTAGCAGAGCTAGCTCAGCAGTAGGTGGAGGACAAGAAAGAAATAGTTTAAAAATTATCTACATTTTCAGTCTGAAGGTGGCAATAACAACATAATTTGAAAAGTGCAAGAGCTGGGGATGTAGCTTGGTGGTAGAGCATGTGCTTTGTATGTACAAGGCCCTGTGCTCCATCCCCAGCATCACAGGGAAGGGAAGACAGAGGAAGAATGGAGAGGGATAGGAAAGAAGATGCTAAAGCATTAACTCTGAGGCTTATAGGAATGAACAGAGTGGTTTGTTGGACACACGTATGCTCTGGAACATGTCTTCTTTGTCTAGTGTGGAGATGGCCCCGGGAAGTTTACAGTAGAGCCTGGTGTATACTGGCAGGAGGCTATGTGGGGTGGAAGGACTTGAGGAGGAGGTGTCTACAGTCCTTTGTATGTTTGCTGCTTTTACAAAGTTCTTTATGTAGAAATTCCTACAGAGGATTCAAAACCAAGTTCTAGGTATACTGAGTCACCTTTATGCACACCTATATGGTATGCATATTACTCCCTGTGTCCAGGAATGCAGTCAACATCCCAGGTGTACACACTGAGCCTAGGCAGAGTTGGAGTGTAGGAGACAGAAGAAAACAAATCCAGAGCCGGGCACAGTGACGCAAGCCTGTAATCCCAGCACTTAGGGAGGCTGAGACAGGAGAATCGCGAGTTCAAAGCCAGCCTCAGCAATGGCGAGGCGCTAAGCAACTCAGTGAGACCCTGTCTCTACATAAAACACAAAATAGGGCTGGGGATGTGGCTCAGTGGTCGAGTACCCCTGAGTTCAATCCCCAGTACTAAAAAAAAAAAATCCAGCGGGGAATAAGCCCTTGGATGTCCTATTTGGTTATTGTAGAACCACTGAACTCTTGTGTGTTCCCAGATACTGTCCACCATCCACTAAGACTTGCTGAACCACCTGAGTTCAAAATGATGCCAGGGGCCAGAGGAGGGGGCATGATCCCTCAGGAAGTGACCAGTGTCTTTGGAAAGCAGCACCAGGGAGGCACAAGGAGCAGCAGCAGAATGCAGGAGATGGGGTTGAGATTGGGGACGTCAGTGTTGGCAGGGAGAAAGTATAGCAGCCCAAGGCCAAGAGCAGCAAAAGCAAGACTTGGTGGCCGGAGTGAAAATGGAAAGTAGGGGAGCTAATGAGAAAGAAGAGTTTACCTCAGTGAGTCACACAAGAGGAAGGTCACTGCTTGGTGGGCACCCAGGGAAGGCGTTCCAGGAAGAATGGCCTTCTTACCTGGAGAACTGGAGAGCTAGGGTCACTGTGCATGCAGAGCTGCATTGATGGAAATTCCAGAAATAGAGAACTCAGCCTTAGAAGCAGCCGGTGGGGTCAAGGTTAGACTCCCTCTCCCTGTCACTGAGACTCCCGAGGTCCAAATCCACAGGCCTCCAGTGGCCAGGTAGGGAAACTGCGCATCCTAGACTGAAGGAAAGGAGAGGTGTCTCTAGCTTCCTTGCCCTGCCCCCCCACCCCCACCGCCTTCTGAACTCAGTGTTGGCCCTAATGGGAGATGGGAGCCACCCATCTCCTTGTCTCCGTCCACAGGTGAATGAACTACAGAACTTAACCAGCGCAGAAGTCATCGTGCCTCGCGACCAAACGCCAGATGAAAATGAGGAAGTGATTGTCAGAATTATTGGGCATTTCTTTGCTAGCCAGGTACCTGTGCTGTGAGGGCCCAGTCTCTCTTTCAGTTTTCTGCCTAAGTAGTGGCCTGTCAGGTGGCTGGGACACTCCCCACCCCCAGACACACACACACACACACACACACACACACACACACACACAGTGGAATCTCTTCCTGCTGTCCTTCAGGGACTGGCAGGGCAGGGTGGGGTGGGGTCTTTGCACCACACTTTCTCACTGCTGCTGTTCCCCAGGCATGCTCGGAGAGCCTGAGGAAAGTGCATACTGTTGAGGAAAGTCCAAGAGGATCAGGTTTGAGGTCTGGGCAACCTCACCTCCCCACCCAGGCCTCAGTCACAGCCTTGGTCTGCAAGGAGGTACATATCAGGCAACACCCTCCCCAGCCCAGGTGCTAGAGTCTCACCGAGATTAACTGCTTACCTTACAGGACTCTTGGGTCTGTTTTGCCCTCTCCTTCCTCACCTCCTCACCTCATGCCCTCCACACAGCTGCTTCCCTTTTGTATGGAGAGGCCAGCAGCAAAATGTGGCCTAGTTCTCTTGGATGCTTTTGTTGGTCGGGTTTTGGGAGAGAGTAGTCCCTGTCCTTGTCCTGAGCCAGCAAAGACAAGCAATCTGTGTGGCCTCCCTGGTGCACAAAGATTTCTGCCTGGGCCTCCTGTAGTCAGAGCCCTGGCCATACTCACCTGGGCACTCTGAACAGCCAGGCCCCTGTGGTGCATTCTGCAGGCATCTCTTTTGGGTGAGGGTCAGGCTAGGGCTAATGCTCAGTGCTCCAACTATTCAGGGTAGTATCTGGGAAAGGTGGGAGGTCTTGAGTGGAGCTTAAGTGTATGCAGTAGGATCCAGATGCCACCTGGCCTCCACAAGACCCCATCATTGGCTCCCTAATGCTGCATCCTGGCCTCTGGTCATGAACTAGAAGCTGTTGGGGCTCCACCAGCTTACCTTTCACCCAGTGACCTGGAGTGGAAAGGAGGGGACCTCTGCCACTTATTTCCAGGGAGAAAAGGCCCTGGAATAAGGGATCTAGGGGAGGTAACACCTGAGCATTTCGTACTTCCCCAAGTCCCAAACGCTTCCCCTCCTGTGCATCCTCAGAACTGGGTTCCTTTCTTCCCTTGTCCCCTCCTCTCCCTTGCTGCAGACTGCACAGCGCAAGATCAGGGAAATTGTACAACAGGTGAAGCAGCAGGAGCAGAAATACCCTCAGGGAGTCGCCTCACAGCGCAGCAAGTGAGGCTCCCGCAGGCACCAGCAAACAACGGATGAATGTAGCCCTCCCAACACCTGACAGATGAGACCAAACACAGCCAGCAGATCGGGAGCAAACCAAAGACCATCCTGAGGAATGAGAAGTCTGCGGAGGCAGCCAGGGCCTGCAGAGGCCCTGAGAATCTGGGGCTGAGGAGGGGCACAGGGAAGGCTGGGTTCCCCGAGAACCACCAGCCCAGCCACCCACCTGCCTCCCCCAGCTTCTGCAGGCTTCCCAGCCATTCACCTCCCCTCACTCGGATCTCTCCCTCACTCCCATGACGCTATCCCTTTTAGTTGAACTAACATAGGTGAACATGTTCAAAGCAAAGCAAAATTCACACCCTTACATTTTTGTGGAAAATCGTCTCTGTACATGTGTGTACATATTAGAAGGGGAAAGATGTTAAGATATGTGGCCTGTGGGTTACACAGGGTGCCTGCAGCATTAATATATTTTAGAAATAATATATCAAATAACTCAACTAACTCCAATTTTTACTCAATTATTAATTTTGTTTTCTTTTTTTTTAAAGAAAGCAGGCTTTTCTAGACTTTAAAGTCTCTGGGAGGTCTAATGGTGTAGAAAGGAACTTTAAGGCCACCCACACAAAATTCACCCAGAGAGAAATCCCGTCGAAGGACACTCATGGCAGTTCTGGATCACCTGTGTCTGTCAACAGAAGGGATACCGTCTTGAAGAGGGGACTCTGTCCCACTTCACCCCTGTCTAGTCACATACCCATTTCTCTTTGCTTCACAGGTTTTAAACTGGTTTTTTGCATACTGCTATATAATTCTCTGTCTCTCTCTGTTTATCTCTCCCCTTTCTTCCCTCCCTCCCCTTCTCCATCCCGACTCTTTTGAATTCCTTCATCCCACTGTCTGATTCCCTGTATCTACACCCCCCCTCCCCAGGCAAAGCAGTGCTCTGAGTATCACATCACACAAAAGGAACAAACGTGAAACACACAAACCAGCCTCAACTTACACTTGGTTACTCAAAAGAACAAGAGTCAATGGTACTTGTCCTAGCATTTTGGAAGAGGAAAACAGGAACCCACCAAACCAACCAGTCAACCAAACAAAAATTCCATAAAGAAAGAATGTATTTTGTCTTTTTACATTTTGGTGTATAAGCCATCAACATTCAGTGAAACGATTTCTTTCTTTAAAAAAAAAAAAATTGTGGAGGAAAACAACAATTTACACAAGGTTGTTGGCCCAGGGCGTTAAATTTACAGATTTTTTTAACAAGAAAAACACACAAAAAAAAGCTACCTCAGGTGTTTTTTACCTCAGCACCTTGCTCTTGTGTTTCCCTTAGAGATTTTGTAAAACTGATAGTTGGAGCATTTTTTTATTTTTTTAATAAAAATGAGTTGGAAAAAAAATAAGATATCAACTGCCAGCCTGGAGAAGGTGACAGTCCAAGTGTGCAACAGCTGTTCTGAATTGTCTTCCGCTAGCCAAGAACCTGTATGGCCTTCTTTTGGACAAACCTTGAAAGTGTTTATTTAAAAGAAAAAAGATGACAAAGAAAAACAGAGAGAGAAATATTGGAGATGTCCTGAATTTCATTAGGGTACTCGCCATTAGGGCTTTTTGCGCTAAAGGATGAACATGTACTGGTTTATGTGAACAAGCCATCATACCACCAGACTGCAATGCCAGTTTCCTCTACTGCAAACAGTGTTCTGTGACAAAAAAAAAAAGCAAAAAAAAAAAAAAAAGGAAAAAAGAAATATATCCAGCTAACAAGATTCTGGTGTTTTGGTGTTTTATTTTACTAAGCATTGTCACATCACAGTCAAGTCCCAACTCTGAGGGACTTGGGGAAACAGGGTAGTCTGTGCAGTAAGGCTCTGAGAAGCTACTCTGAGGAGATTTTGTCCATTAAAGGCTTGGAGGAGAAGCTGAACTAGATCAGTGGTCCACAGACCAGCAGCCTCACCATCACCTGGGAACTTGGTAGAAACAGATTCTCAGGGATGGGCTTGTGGCTCTGGTAGAGCACTTGCCTAGTATGATTGAGGACCTGGATTCCATCCCCAGTACTGCAAAAACCAAACAAACTCAGATTCTGCAGGTTTGCCTGGAATCAAAACTTGTCAGGGTGAGGCCTAGTATCTGCCTCAGCAAGCCCTCCAGGTGATTCCTGTGTGCATTGAAATTTGAGAGCCACAGAACTAGAGGGGTGGATTGGCTGCATATTGAACTAGGCAAGGCATTAAGGAACTTCAAGCCTGACTTGGGAAAGTTTATTTTTACATGTCCAACAATTCAATTCAACATGCCCAACAAGTACTTCACTCTCCATGAGCAGTGTTTGGGGAGGTCAGAGAATGATAGGGGAGCGCCTTGGACTGGAGCATAGGAGCTATACCTGGCATATCTACTGTATACTATGAAATGGTGGGACCAGAATATCCTCCATTTATAAGCTTATATTCATACACCTATAGGGTTTACTATAGACAGCTGCTAAAAGTCCATGCAATCTTGGAAATAAAGATCTAATACTTAGGTGCTATGTTAAGCACCTAGAGCACCAGCTACTCTGAAAGCAGAGGGTCCTATGGGTCCCAGGATTCAAGGCCAGACTGGGCAATGCAGCAAGACCCCATCTCAGCAAAACAGACCTCATACTTGACTGTCAGAAATTATCAGTTAGGCTTTTGGGAGTGACCCTTCATAGTATCACAGGGGCAGATGGTGAACTCATGGGATTCCAGAGTAGTCACATGCCTTCTAAATCACTTAAAATGTGTTTATCCTTGCTGCTCCATCCCGGCTCCTGAGTTTCCTTTTATTTCCAATCTCAGTGATGCTGATTTCACTTTTTAAGTTTTATAGCATGTAGATT
>PVHX01009951.1:37624-47946 GCA_004024805.1 Geosciurus inauris | reverse complement strand
TTAGTGGTGGAGTGCCCTTGGGTTTAATCCCCTGTACTGTACAAAGGAAAAAAAGGGGTGGGGGATGGGTGATTTTTTGCTTGATTTCTTAATATAATTTTTAACCCATAAATTCCTATTATATATTATATAAGATGCTATGTCCAATGATGCTGGAGTATATGTTTATGACCATAAACAGGAATACTATGCAGCAGTTAAAATGATATATTCATTGACATGAAAATATGTTCAATGCTGGGCCTATCTCAAAATGAAAAAATCAAAAGAGCTAGGAATGTAGTTCAGTGGTAGAGGGCCCCTGGATTCAATCCCTAGTACTCATCCCCCACAAAAAAGTTCAAGACAAATTAAATGAAAAGGAGTTATGTAACTACACACGTGCATGTGCACACACTTCTGTATTAATAACAAGAAAAACATACATACGAGCATGCACAGGGGTGAAGGAAAGGTAAGATATATGAAATATTGACTTATTAACTCTGGGTAGTGAATTTGCAGTTATTATTCTTTACCTTCTACCAGTATTTCACTTTTCTACTGTGGATTCCTATTACTGATATTAAAGAAAATCATAAGAGCGGGCGGGGTGGCACCTTGGAACCAAAGACTTTATCACCGTACGCCCTTCGGGAAGGAAGTGTGTGTTTGGGGATGGAGGTGGTAGGGTTTCCCGGAGTGTTTGAAAGCACATGCTTTCAAGAACTATATATTGCTGGCACTTTCCTAAGTGTTCTGTTCCATCAATGGTTCCACTGCTGTCTCACAGAAAAGGGTTCACCGTCCTTGTTTTGAGATATGCTAGGTTAAAACTTAAGTAGTATAAAACTTAGAACGTTTGCTATGCAGTCCCAGGAGGAAAAGAAATGGGACACATACTGCTGAGCCACAGACCCTCTGTTTTGCTACCTATAAAAAGAAGTAACAGGACTTCTACTTGACACCCTTGAGGAATGCTAGTGTTTACCTGAAGATTTAAGATTATATATGCTGCATATTTCTATCCAGGGTCTGAGTGCTTCTGGCCTGTTTCCCCAGATTTTTAGATGAATCATATTATGACAGCCTCACATTTCTTTTCTTTTTTTTTTTTTTTGTCTCAAGTTTTATAGTTTTAAAAATAGTTTGCATTTTGCTGTTAGGTCATTTACAGGTGTTTCCAAACTGGTTACTAGAGTTGGGGGCATAGCTCAGTGGTAGGGTGCTTGCCTTGCATGCAAACTCCAACACTGCAAAAAGGAAAAACCAACCCCCAAATCACAAACCACCACCACCACTAAATAAACCAGTTTCTCTATCCATCAGTGGGCACAGAAATCAAGGTGGTGGTCACAACCCTCCCCCTTTTTCTAACGGGACTTTATTCAGAGACAGGGTCTCACTTGAGTTGCTTAGCGCCTTGCAGTTGCTGAGGCTGGCTTTGAAAAAATCCTCCTGTCTCAGCCTCCCAAAGTGCTGGAATTACAGGTGTGCGCCATCGCACCTGGCTCTAATGGAACTCTTAAAACTCTCAAACTACATAGTAAGGCTAAGAACTGCTTGTGAAATTTTTGTATGTGCACTTATAATTTCATAATATGTGGATGTATGTGCTGGTCACCACATAAAATATACTTATTACTATGAGTTGCAATAAAAAATTTGAAAACCACTGAATTAAAGAGATGAATTTATTGGTAAATAGATAAAATCAACATCTATACCAACACACCCAAAATCCACCTTTTAATTAAGTAAATTAGAAGAAGAAAATCATCAAAGCAATACAGTTAGCTAGATCTCCAACTTACAAATGAATTAAGTACCAAAAGTTTGTTTGAATATTAGGTGCATGGAGTTTTTCTCAAAGAAACTGTTATAAAGAGAGTAGGTCCCCAATTAGTTCACAAAAGCCCATTTAAACAGTGGAGCTTATTAACTACAGTACTAAGTTATCACAAACAACTTCCTCCATATTGCTTGTGTCTGAGGTTCGCTGTATCTTGAAGTAAATATTCTCCCCATACCCACGCCTGGGTCCCAGCACTGAGCACATCCTCCCAGCACAAATACCCACCATTCCACTTGGCGGTCCCCAAGATGTGCTTAGGACTTCAGAGAAGGAAAAGATCAGAGGTTCCATAGCTGTAACTGAGGTAGGATAAGGGGCTCCCAAGAACGTCCTCCCGATGCCCCCGGTCAATTTCTCTTCCACCCCAACCCCAGCTCTGGCACTAGGTCAAGCACGAGAAACATACTTACTCACAAATAGTATATGTTTTTTATCTTTATTGATTTTTAAGAGACTACCTACTAAAAAGGAACAATGGGGGCTGGGGATGTAGTTCAGTGGTGCAGTGCTCCCTAGCACTCGAGGGCCTGCGTTCAATCCCCAGTACTGCAACAAAAAAGGGAAATGTGTGTGTGCGCGCGCATGTGTGTGAGAGGACATGAAAGAACCAAGGTTCATTGCACCGTTTTGGGGGTCCCAAACTACAATTTAAAAATCACTGGTTTTAATGCTGCTACCTTGCTACTGATATAACCAATAGCTACTTTTATCACCTGACCATTTTTCTCCTAAACTGTTTAGGCATAAAGGTTCTATTGCCAACATGCTGTTTTGCACCAAGGAAGACATGTCACTGCCTAGGGACCCCTGGCCTGCGGTATTTCTCCTTAAATATAGGAATGAACTTAGGGTTAAAAAAAAATGCTACTCTCTAGCTTAACACTTTGCTCCTAGGAATTTCATTATGTCTTGGAAGATTAATTAGAGTTTTTCTGAAGAGTAAACATCAATGGAAAGGTCAGTGAAAGCTGCTCTTAAAAGTCCCCTCAAATACAACATTAACCTCCAGCATCATTCATCTGGGCAGAATACAAACTTCCATTCTAAACCTGACTAACCCATCATGGAGCAAATTTTAACCAAGGTTCTAAATTCTCAAGTGAATATTTCCTTCATTGGTGCCCAGTGGAAACCAGGTTCCAGTACAGTGCAGATCCAGGAACCCTAGACTTTTTTGGCTGTGCCAGCTGCTTGATCTCCATACTCACTGGCACAGCCCTACAAGCCCTGGGGAGAGGATCACGGCCGCAGGTAGGGTGCTCTGTGCAGCCCCAGCCTGAGGGAGAGTTAGTACAATCAGCTAGCCCTTTAGTTCTCACCTGACCACACAGCCTCTGATCTAGTCACCAAGTAAGCACAGTAGCATTGGTTCACATGGCAGGCCCCACATCCCATACCAAGACCTTTAAAATCACAGGAAAACTGGTTGCAATAGTTATATTGCAGCCCGGGCCCTCCAAGTGGCAGACATTCAGATTGATGGATGACACACACCCAATTTTGGTTCCAGTTTTACCTCTCACTTTTATGTACCAGAATGAGTTTGGAAGGTTAAAGTAAGGAAAGAGTGAGAAATCATTGCAGCATATACTTTTCAGGTTCTGCCAGACAACCTTTTATTACATCATAAAAGCAACACTAGGCACTAGATCTTGCAAAATATGTTCTGACCAACTCTAACTTTCTGAAATTAAAAATGCATAACCACATCGGTAAGATTTTTAATGAACAAAAAAGTTAAATACAAACTTTCATATGCAAAATAGATTATTATATAACCTCAGCGCCAAGTGCTAAGTCTTCTTCCACAGATTTGAATAGGGATGGAGGGGGGGGATGTTAATCTTAATGAGTACAAAACTGAATTTTAGCTTGATATAAAGAAAAAAAACTTTGAGGAAAAATAGCTTTAAATTGAATACTATCCTGTGAAATGGATAGCTCTGGCCAACCCTACTGAGGTTTATATTCAATCACATCTGGGATGAAAATGAAGATTTAGGGTCTATAGTTACTTTGAATCCAGTTTCAAGGGTCAGCCAAGTCACCTCAACTCCAGAAAGGGAAGTGTCTCTAAGATGACCATGACATTCTTCTGAAGACACATGATGGCCAGAGTTCCTTGGCCACTCTGCTACTTTTCCACAACACTGTGCTAATGCTGGAGTGTCAGACTTCCTCTGAAAAGCAATCGGCTCCGACAACACAGCATTTTTGTTTCTCCCGGCATTTTCCAGCCTCAAAAAAGGGGAAACCTCTTACTTCAAGTTGGCAGTTACTGCTCCAGCATTAGAAAAGTTAATTAACACTTCCTTCCTCTCCCCACTGATGTCCCTCCTGATCTTCAGCAGGGAGTGGCAGGTGGATTAACATTCCTTTCAGAAATAAATAGTTCAAACAAGTAATTTAGAGTTAACTCTAAAAGAGCAGTGGTTCGTGGCCACTGCCCAATGTTTTGCAAATGAGTGAGCAAATGAATGCACGTGAACAAACACACAAGAAAAAAACAATTCATAGAATAAATCCTGCATTTCCCACATTCATAGGGAAAGAACTCTTTAAAACAAAAAACATAATAATTAGCGTTTGTTCTTGTGTGGGTTGAACAGTCCAGGGCTCTGAGCAGGCACAGCCTTACAGACAGGGTTGCAAGCAGCCCCTCCGCACCCCAAGTCAGGACTGTAGTGCAGCCAGGGGCCTTCATGCACTTTTGACAGCTCAGTACCTGTGAGAACAGAAATGATGCAGGGACTTTTTAACCCACAATGCATGAGGTATATGAAAACGTCTGTGAAAGAACCACCAGCAGCTGAAGGGAGCAGGCGGGGCATTCTCACAGCAACTGCTGATGAAGGATTTCCCACACCATCTTCTTCCGGAAGAGAGGCATCTGGTGCTGCAAAAAATCCCACAAACAATGCACTGGTTACGCGCAGCATCACAACCTGTAGGTGCCATCATGTAAATGAAGTGGGATGTCCATGTATGTCAGCCTTGACATTGTTACATCATGGCATAAACTTACAAAGCAGAATGTTCATAATTATGGGTTTGGACCCCAGCATTGCGGGGGAAAAATACATGTCTATCAAAACCAGGAATGTCCAAGAGCCGACACAACAGGCAACTTTTCTAAAAAATTCTATGATGAACATTACTTGCTTTTATATGAAAAAAAGTGTCCTTTATTTATATAAAGAAAAAAATTTGATCTACGAATTTCTGTTCTACTAGTGTTATACACTCAGTTCTGTTCAAAAAAGTTTCTTCTTTTGAAATCTCAAGTTCAGAGAATAATCAACTCCTTGCTAAATTTAGCAGCATCAAAGAATGAAATGTAGCTGGGTGTGGTAGGGCACACCTATAATCCCAGCCATCAGGAAGGCTGAGACAGGAAGATCACCAAGTTGGAAGCCAGTCTCAGCAACTCACTGAGACCCTATCTCAAAATTAGAAGGGGAGTAGCTCAGTGGTAGAGTGCCCCTGGATTCAATCCCTAGTACCAATCCAAACAAAAAGAGAGAGAGATGTTTTGCTTAATTATATTGCCTTAACTGACAATAACTGCAGAGGCCAATTTCTGAAGCAGCAAAACACAAGACAACACCAAAATGACCTATAACTCAACTGCCTACCTCCTACCTTCTAATAAATCAGAAGTTCACACCCTTAATGTACTAATATAAATAGTTGGGTATATGACTTTATTTTAAATTACTAGTGAGTTCTTGGTATGGGGCAGGGAGTCTTAACACAGGATTCATACCCCCCGCACCCCAATACCAAGAATTGAACCTAGAGGCACTTAACCACTGAGCCACATCCTCAGCCCTTTTTTGTTTTTTATTGTGAGACAGGGTCTTGCTAAGTTGCTTAGGACCTCACTATGTTGCTGAGGCTGGCTTTGAACTTGCGATCCCCCTGTCTCAGCCTCCTGAGCTGCTGGGATTACAGGTATGTGCCACTGTGCTTGGCTATCAATTATTTTAAACAGTCAAAACACAGAGTAAAAACTGTACATTCATTCATTCTTAGTCAAACTGTGCCTTTACTTTAGACTACAATTCGGCAGGGGAGCCCTAGTTACTTCCTGCTGTTCCAAAGCTTTGTTTGGCAAACATCTATCAAATTGAGGTCTGCTGAAGAGAAATATATTTTAATGAGGGTTGTCCTTGGTTGCAAAAATGTTGAGCATCCACCATTATAAACAGAAATTCTCAAGAGTTCCCAATATACTTGGGTCTTCACTCAAATGCAGAGGTATGGGGAACCAAACCTACCAGAACAGAAAGGAACGGCAGTATTCATAGTTATGTCTTAGACCTGAGGCTTGTGTTTTCACAAGGCCTAATTTTTACCTTGCTATTAAATATTTTCACATGCTTCCTTCTTTAGCTAAAAATAAGAGTAATACACATGAACCAGTGAACAATGGAGTTCAGAGACATGCAAATTATCCCATCACCAAAGACCAGGATAAACCTGAGAGCAGATGCTGTGACAAACTCTGATTCTGGCAAGAGCAGAGCTATGCCCAGGGGTTACTGCAATAACAATGCTGTAGTAGAGCAACTACTATAATTGAGCATTTAAAGTGTGCCAGGCACTGACTGGCAAAGTGTTTTACCTTGTATAGTAACAAGGAAGTGGATAAGGAAGGATCTTTACTCACCTGAGTAAATGTGATAGGTTTGTCCCTAGAAATATAATCTGCATATTTACAAGTAAACATTCCACAATCACTCCCATTCAACTGTTGAGGAATCTCCTAAAATTACAAAAAAAGGGGAGGAAGTGGTGAAGTAACCCCAAATACAACAACTTCCTTAGATTTTTTTCTAAATATCTAAACACTGTGGAAAAACAGTATTATAAAGGTAAATGTTAAATCTAGTATTGCACAAACACACAGACACACACACTAACACAATTAGCTTTACTCATAAAAATCCTCATCATGACATAAGAGCATGGGAGCCCAAGGGAAATATTTTTTAGGAGAAAGGAGGAGAGCAAAGTGAGAAAGAGTTCCATCTCTTAGCTCTCACTCAAAGAAACTAAACTGAGGGCTGGGGGTGTAGCTGAGTGACATGACAGAGCATTTGCCTAGATACATGAAGCCCTGGTTCCATCCCCAGCACTTAGGAAAAGAAAAGAAATGAAACCAAACTGGAGGTGCATTACTAGGAATAGCAATGCTAGCCAGAATTATTTCAGAAAGTTATAACTTTAAAAAAGGTTATGTGTAGGTTAATCAAAGATACACTTAAAATGCAACTAACCTACTTGGAAACTACAGTTTATCTTCTCATCCTAGCCAGGAAAACAGGCCTACTGCTTTGGACCCCTATCGAGAGGAAGAGACACAATGCACCAATAAAAAATATGGGGTTGGGGGCTAGGGCTGTAGCTCAGTGGTAGAGTGCTTGCCTAGCATGCATGAGGCACCACATATAAATAACAAATGGATAAAATAAAGATCCATCAACAACTAAAAAAAAAAAAAAAAAATGGGGTTGGGTGCGGGGAGAAAGAGGGACAAATAAAAAAGCCTCTGAAAGGATTTAACCAATTACAATCTGTCCCTGAAGCAGAAACAGAACTTGTTGCAAGGAGCTCTAAGAGCATCATAATGCCTGACAGGGTAGTGCACTCCTGTAATTTCAGCCACTTGCAGGGCTAAGGAAGGGACTGAGACAAGTTTGAAGCCAGCCTTGGCAACTTAGCAAGAAAAAGAAAACAATAACAAAAAACAAAGAGGGAGAGGGGTTGAGGATATAGGGATATAACTCAATGGTAAAGTGCCCCTGGGTTCAATCTCCAGTACTGGGGGGAAAAAAAAGCGCATCATAAGCCAAAGGTGGCAGATTTCAAACGCAGGGGGTAAGCTTATATATCCCCAAGGCCCATCTTATCCTAATCTTAGCCAACCCTTTACACACTTGGGCTGTTAGTCATAAAGAGTACAAGATAGTAAGACACTGATTCCACTGCTGGAAAACAAACACGCTCAATGACAAAAGCTTCATTTTTATTCACAGAAATACAGTTGATTGCTGTAAAAAAAAAAAAAGAAAAGACAGAACATGCACACGTCCCATACATATGCTAGGTGCCTCATACTTTTCTCCCTGGGCTGGCATCTCTCAGAGGACACAGAACTACAGACTCCAATCTACAAAGGAAGAGTATTTGTTTTTTTTATTACATTTTCCACACCAGAACACAGTATTGATCCTAATTGACTCTTATACCTGTCCTCTCCTCAGGAAATTTCAAGGTTCAACTTTCAAATGATTCGATTTAGAAATAGAAATGCTTTTGGATGAATATAGTGGAGTCATCATACATAGGTGAGGACTAAAACAGAATTCGTGTGGCTAACTTTAAAGCGTAGTCATTAGGATTCAAAGAGGGATGTGTTTTCAAATCTTGAATTGGGAGGAGATTCAGCATGCTTGACTCTCGAAAACTCATGACATGGGATCCTAAAACCAAATAAGCAAATCCCCAGATAAATTTTGAACAAGAACTTTAAACTTTCATTAGCACTGACTAAAAAAAGTAACTGACTTAACTTTTTTTGTTTTTCCAATTTTTTGGGGGGGAGGTTCTGGGTTTTGAACTCAGGGGCACTCAACCGCTGAGCAACATCCCCAGCCCCATTTTGTATTTTTATTTAAAGACAGGATCTCACTGAGTTACTTAGTGCCTCGCTGTTGCTGAGGCTGGCTCTGAACTTGTGATCCTTCTGCCTCAGCCTCCCAAGTTGCTGGAATTACAGGTGTGCACCACCTGGCTTGTTTTTCTAATTCCACAAGATGTACTTGTGTGTGTGCATGTGCACGTGTGTATACACACACTTTTTTTTTTAAGGTTGACTTTTTTATCATAACTTTATTTTTATTTATTAATTTGTATATGGTACTGAGGATCGAACCCAGTGCCTCACCCGTGGTAGGTGAGCACTCTACCACTGAGTCACAACTCCAGTCCCTACACACTTTTAGATATATATACACACACACATACACACACACACATATATATATATATATATATATTTTTTTTTTTTTTACATGACTGTGCCATCTTGAGCCATAACTGCCATAAATGCCCCCTGAGTAACTCTCATCAGTTTTCCTCACTGTTTCCCAGCATATTTCAAGTAGACAAAACAGTAGAGTAATACGTGCAGCTTTACAACCAGACCCTGGCAGAGTAAGTGAAAGCGATGTGTCTGAAGTCTTTCATATTCACTTGAGATAAACCAGATAATCCTGGCTTGAATGAAGTCACCTACATTCTAACTACTTTATAAATTATTCCGACTTAAATCATGGAGATCTACTGGTTTTACTGCTACCCAGGACCATGCTTCTGTCAGTAAGTCTCCAATTACTTGCACTATGCAATCCTGGATCTGTCTACCTCTTTCTTGGATCTCATGGCACCTTGGGGCTGGTTCTCATATATTGGAACTGGGTTTTTCTAAAAAACAGTTTTAATAGAGTTAACAGATTTGGAGCACAAAGATAAAGACTAAGAAGGAACTATTTTGTTTAAATTAATGGCTGGAGATTTGGAAGTAGGTCTTTCTTAAGATGCACACTTTAGGATGGGAGTGTAGTTCAGTAGTAGTATGTGTTTAGCACTCATACCCTGAGTTCAATTCCCAGCACAAAAAAGAAAGATGTATACTTTAAGAGAATGGCATGCTATGCATGCTCGAAACAGGAAATGAAGTAAGGTTAGGAAGGAAGCCAAGACTAAATAATATACTGTCAGTATGAAACAAAGTAGGTCAAATATAGATGAACATAACTTACATGTGGCTTCATGCTGTAGTGGGTCCACTCTAAAAGATTTAGATCAATATTTCTTTTGGTCTTACTTTCATCCTGTAAATACTGACTAAAGAAAACAAACAGCAAAGAATGAATATATCAGTGAATCCCTACAAAACTGACTGTTACGGCAAAGGAATTTTGATGTTTAGCAGATTTGCATTCTCAATCCCAGTTACATTAGCTTTTAAAAAATGTGACTGCTTTTTTGTTTTTGAGTTCTCTTTTTCTAACAAAAATTGTACATGAAAAGACCACTAGACTATTATAATAACCACTCCAGAAATAATTACCATTAACAAATTGTTGTAATATACCTGTATATACACATTTTTGTTTGCTTGTTTATTTATTTTGGTACTGGGGATTGACTTAGGAGTGTTCTACTACCAAGCTACATCCTTGGCCCTTTTTATTTATTTTTTTATTTATTTTTTATTTTTATTTTTTTAATTTAGTTATTTTATTTAAATGCATTTCAAGTCATAGTACATAACCAGAGCTCAGTTTTTCCATTTCTCTGATTGCAAACCAGATAAAGTCACACCATTAGAGTCTTCATAGATGTGCCAGGGGTAGTAATGACCATCTCAAATAACCATCATTACTATGCCCATTCCCCTTTCCTTCCTCCCACCTCC
>PVHX01009951.1:8813-37524 GCA_004024805.1 Geosciurus inauris | reverse complement strand
GCCCTTTTTATTTTTTAAACAGTGTCTTGCTGAGGGTGAACTTGAACTTGTGATCCTCTTGCCTCAGCCTCCCAAATCACTGAGATTATAGGCATGCCTCACTGTACTTGGCTATACACACAATTTAAAAACATATATTTTATTCTCAGTGGTGTACCCTGTAATCCCAGCAACTTGGGAGGTTGAGGCAAGAGGATCAAAAGTTGGAGGCAACTTAGCAAAACTCTCTTCAATTTAGCAAGACCCTCACTCAAAATAAAATATAAAAAGGCACTTTGGGAGGCTGAGACAGAAGAATTGTGAGTTTAAAGCCAGTCTCAGCAATGGCGATGCACTAGGCAACTCAGTGAGACCCTGTCTCTAAATAAAATATAAAATAGGGCTGGGGATGTGGCTCAGTGGTCAAGGACCCCCGAGTTCAGTCCTTGGCACCAAAATTATATAAATAGATAGATAGATAAATAAATAAAATAAAAGGACTGGGGATGTAGCTCAGTGGTAAAAAAAAAAAAAAGAAAAAAGAAAAAAAAACACCTCTGGGGTTCAATCCCAGATACCACTGGTTGGGCAGGCGGAGGGGGGGGCAATTTAACAACTTGCTTTTTCTCAGTTCAGAATAAATATGACATAAAATATATGCCCTGAACGCTTGAAAAATTAAAGGAAAACTGTTCTGAATTAAAGGAGAGACTAAAAAGATATTAAAAACATGTCTGAACACTGATTGGTTCTTGGACTGATGGGAGGATATAAAAGATACCTGGAGGTATCAGAATATGGACCATATATCACATATAACTTATTCTTATAAGTGTGATAATAAGCATTGTGGTTACATAGGAGAATTTCCTTATTCTTAGGAGATATATATTTAAGTCCTAGGAGTGATTAATTTTATCCTCATTTCCAGGTTATCAAATTCAACAACCCAAACATCAGTTCTAATCCTAAGGTGCATATAAGGTAAGCTACATTAGACCGGGACATACACTCTCAATGGGGGCAGTACTGTCTCCAACAGGGTAAAATATAATTTTTAGGGGGTAAAAATCATAGGTATTTTAATGGTTTGTAGCCTTCCAAAGCTCAACTCACTAAGACTTCTTCATTAGTATTATTTTTTCTTATGATGAAAAAATTAAATTAAAATTTTCTTCTAGGGGTGAGGATAATGAAAAAAAAAGAAAAACTGGACAAGGTCTATCAGAAAAGAACACAGACTCAGATGCCCACAGGAAATGATCCTTTCAAATGAAAGGAAGAAAAAGAAGAAATATAACTATAAAAAAGTATGGACTTTTTTTTTTGGCATCCTGTTATAAGCAGCAAACAAAACCGTACTATATGATTTCAATAAGCAGTAATATGCAGTTTCTATGTATGAAATAATATATTAATATGTGTATATGTGCACTCACAAGTACATGTGTACATTTTATGTTTTATATCTTACACAGGAAAGACTAGAAGGATTATATATAGTTTGGTATAGCATGTGTTTTTTTTGGTACCAGGGACTGAACTCAGGGGCACTCGACCACTGAGTCACATCCCCAGCCCTATTTTGTGTTTTATGTAGAGACAGGGTCTCACTGAGTTGCTTAGCGCCTCACTGAGTTGCTGAGGCTGGCTTTGAACTTGTTTTTCTCCTGTCTCAGCCTCCCAAAGTACTGGGATTACAGGTGTGTACCTCAGTGCCCAGCTTAGCTTCTGATTTTTAAAAATTTCTTTTTTATTCAAGATAAACAACCATAAATATAAAAGATCTTTTGTTTTGTTTTTTAAACTGGGGACTGAATTCAGGGCCTCACGTGTGCTGGAGAAGTGGTCTACTGAGCTACATCCCCAGTCCTTTATTCTTTTTAAATGGGGTCTTGCTAAATTTCTGTGGTTGGCCTCAAACTTGTGATCCTCCTATCTGAGTCTCCAGAGTCACTGGGATTACAGGCATGCAACACTGCACCCAGTTAAAAAGATCTTTCACAATAAAAATAATTGGGGGGAAAAAAGAGATAAATGAACTAATTATAGTTAAGAACAACTTTTCTTTTAGGATTCATTTAACAAGTTCATTCATTCTTACTAAAGGTAAAAGAAGGAGCCTGTAGGCTGGGGTTGTGGCTCAGTGGTAGAGCGCTTGCCTAGCATGTGTGAGGCACTGGATTCCATTCTCAGCACCACATAAAAATAAATAAATAAAATAAAGGTATTGTGTCCATCTACAACTAAAAAAAAAAGAAAGGAAGGAAAAAGGAGACTGCATTTGCTTCCAGTAAGCAGAATAGGTTTAAAAGGGTCTTATCTTGCCAGGTTCCTAGCATGGGTGAACCCCTGGGTTTATTCCCCAGTACCACAAAAAGAAAACAAAGTACGGTAGGGAGTGGGGCTTATCTTCCTAATGTGCTATTTCACTTTCAAATTCATGTCACCAACTTACACAGTTATTAATTTTGCTTTAAAGGCAGGTTTCTAGCAATTGCTATAGGAGTTCCCTCCTATCTCTGATTTTACTTTCTGTAGTTTTAGTTACCCATTATCCAAAGATATTAAATAGAAAATTCTAAAAATAAACAATTCATAAATTTTAAATTGCATACTGTTCTAAGCAGCACAAAGAAGTCTTACATCATCTGCTCCAGTCCATCTGGTACATGAATCTACCCCTCACCTAGCATGTCCACACTGAATATACTACCCACCTGTATTTAATAGCAGTTTTGGTTATGAGATTGGCTTTCTATGTTGGTATTATAGTGATTATATTCAAGTAACACTATTTTTCTTAATAATGATTCCACAGAGTAAGAACAATGATGCAAAGGAATCTCCAGGGCAAAAAATATGGAAGGACAGATTAATTCTGGTACTATTTGGCAATGCTGCAGGGCACAAAAGAAAAAACATAGTATATGTAGGGTTCAATACTGTCTGTGGTTTTAGGCATCCACTTAGAATGTATACCAACAGATACAGGGAGAACTACTTACTGTATTTGCAAGTTGCCTACAAACCATACATTTTAATTTAAAAACTAACTGCCCTTGGGTTCTAGGACATGAACCCAACTACCATGGAAAGCACAGAGACATGAACAGGTTTCAGAATTTATAGGACCAATATTTCCCAACTAATAATTCTTTAAATATCCATAATAATCCCAAAGAAATCTAATTTAAATCACAGGACAATATTAAGATATTTTTACATTATAACACAAGACAAATTTGTTTTCAATAATGCTATTAAATAGGTCTTCTCAGGTTAAATCAGATATTAGGTTATTTTTAAACAAAAAGATACATTCAAATTTAGTCCTGAGCCACTGCGAAGATAGCCTTAACTACCCATTCAGACTGCTATCCAGGCCGGGCGTGGTGGTGCATACCTGTAATCCCAGAGGCTCAGGACGCTGAGGCAAGAGGATTTTGAGTTCAAAGCCAGTCTCAGCAACTCAGTGAGGCCCCAAGCAACTTAGTGAGACCCTGTCTCTAAATAAAATATTAAAAACAAAACAAAAAAACCTCCAGCAGTTCAGGAGGCTGAGACAGGAGAATCACAAGTTCAAAGCCAGCCTCAGCAACAGCAAGCTGCTAGCTAAGCAACTCAGGGAAACTCTGTCTCTAAATGAAAACACAGAACAGGGCTGGGATGTGGCTCAGTGGTCAAGTACCCCTGAGTTGAATCCCTGGTACCAAAAAAAAAAAAAAGCTGGGGATGTGGCTCAGTGGTTAAGTACCTCTGGGTTCAATCTCTGATACAAAAACAAAAAGAAGAAAAGAAAGAGACTGCCATCCAGAGCTTAACAGAATTAAATAAAAGAGACATCACCAAAAAGGGCACAATGAGACAACAATGACATTTTCCAGCCTTTACTTACAGGAGAATCTCACAGATCCTGTGGCCCTTTTGCCCCATAGAATCCAGGTATTTAAGACACTTTTTTCTTAGGTCCATCACCTGTAATGGAAAGATGGCAACATGGAGAAACTGAAATATCTTAAACATTAACAGAAACACAAAATTTATTTCCAAACGAAAAGCATCTTTAAAAAAATCAACACATAGCCAGGTGCGATGGTGCATGCCTGTAATCCCAGTACTTTGGGAGGCTGAGACAGAAGAATCGCAGGTTCAAAGCCAGCCTCAGCAAGGGCAAGGTGCTAAGTAACTCAGTGAGACCCTGTTTCTACATTAAAAAACCACAAAATAGGGCTGGGAATGTGGCTCAGTGGTCGAGTACCCGAGTTCAATTCTCAGTACCCTCCCCCCAAAAATCAATACATGTACAAACATGAATGAAATCAGAGACATTTTTAGTTTTTAAAAAAAATTACAAAACATCACAGATGATATGAGGTTAATATTATGTATTTCTATTTCTAGGTAAAGACCTAGAAGCTTTTTTGTTTCTCCTTTCCCTTCACCTTTCTTTAATAAACCTATACCATCTTACCCATCTTATAAATGAAACTAAATACACAAATAAAAGTACAAAACTCTTCTCTTAGAAATGAAAGCTCCTTAAAAGTGCAGGAATCATTCTTCTAGCTTTCTAAGTTGTCCAACTTAAGAACTGTTTGGGAAACTGGGTGCAGTGATGCATGCCTACCATTTCAGCAACTCAGGAAGCTGAGGCAGGAAACCTGAAGTTTGAGGCCAGCCTTGACCCTGGGAAAGACCTTGTCTCAAAATAAAAAATAAAAAGGGGTAGGGATGTGCCTCAGTGGTAGAGAGCTCCTGAGTTCAGCCCTCAGTATAATAATAAGCAGGGATGGGGATATAGCTCAGTCGATAGAGTGCTTGCCTTGAATACACAGGCTCTGGGTTCAATCCCCAGCACCACAAAAAGAAGAAAAAAAAAAGGCCAATGGATAAGTAGGGAGCTGGACACAGTGGTGCATGCCTATAAACCCAGCCACTTGAGACCAAGGAAGGAGAATTCCAAGTTTGGGGCCAGCCTCAGCAACTTAGCATGACCCTGTCTCAAAATAAAAATAAAAAATAGAAAAGGACTGGAGATGTGGCTTGGTTGTATAGTACATAGCTATCAAGTGCAAGGACCTGGGTTCAATCCCCAATACTGCTACAGAAAAAAAAGAATTGAGAAAAGATTCTTTAGAGTATGCCTTTCATACATACTATTGGCTTTTCACTGGACAAAGAATAACTTTCAGCTGGGCGTGGTGGTGCACACCTATAATCCCAGCACTCTGGGAGGCTGAGACAGAAGAATCGTGAATTCAAAGCCAGCCTCAGCAATGGCAAGGTGCTAAGCAACTCAGTGAGACCCTGTCTCTAAATAAAACACAAAATAGGGTTGAGGATGTGGCTCAGTGGTTGAGTACCCACCTGAGTTCAATCCTCAGTACCAAAAAAGAAAAACAAAAAAAGAGTAACTTTCATCATTTAAGGAAACAGCTTGTATCCAAACTCCAACAATTAACTCTCAACTCACCACAAGGCTCCAATGTACCTTCCGATGAATAGGCACCAGAACAAGTTCTTGTTCAAAGAGATTTACCCCTTTGGTCCATCTTTTCACTGCTTGGTAACCCCCAGACTTTAATTTAGGATAAAAGAAAGTACTGAATACATGAAGTGCTGGATAGCCTTGCTTTTTATTTCTTTCCACTAGAAGATTCATGTAAAAATTAATGACCTGTAAAATACCAACAGAATAAAAGTTGGAAATGGCAAGTATATTACTGAAACTAAATTTCTACTTGAGTTAATATCAATTAGAAAGCGAGGTGCTTAAGAAAGGTACTAAGGGGAAGTCTATTTAAGAAGACAGAAAGAAACTGATCAGTGCAAAATGGGAAAGATCAAGAAGGACTAAAGGGCTAGATGTAGCTCAGTAGTAGAGCACTTGCCTAACATGCACAAGGTCCTGGGTTCAATACCCAGAATGCCAAAAAAAAAAAGAAAAGAAAAGAAAAAAAATTGATTGTATATTTTAAGGCATATGAGTAATACTTATAAGAACCTGTGCAAGAATGAAAGGTGAATGGAACTCTATTGCATAAGATATGCAGAAAAGGGACTGGGGTTGTGGCTCATTGGTAGAGCACTCACCTAGCATGTGTGAGGCACTGGGTTTGATTCTTAGCACCATGTAAAAATAAACTAAAGGAAGCTGGACGCGGTGGTGCAAGCCTGTAATCCCAGCACTTAGGGAGGCTGAGACAGGAGAATCGTGAGTTCAAAGCCAGCCTCAGCAATGGCAAGGCGCTAAGCAACTCAGTGAGACCCTGTCTCTACATAAAACACAAAATAGGGCTGGGGATGTGGCTCAGTGGTTGAGTGCCACTGAGTTCAATCCCCGGTACCAAATAATAATAATAATAATAATAATAAACTAAAGGTATTATGTCCACCTACAACTAAATATATATATATATATTTTTTAAAAAGATATGCAGAAAATTTAACTACAAGCACATTTTACAATACAGAAATTATTCCTCACTTTAAAAAATATTAACTGGAAAGAGTTGCCAAAATATTTATAGTATATTTGAAAAATAATTTACTTTTCCTGTATTTTCCAAAATAAACACATTACATTCATAATGTAAAACAAAACATTCTAGTTTTACCAGAATGTTTACCAAGGCAGGAGGATCCCAAGTTCCAGGACAGCCTCAGTAACTTAGAGATAGCCTGTCTCAAAACAAAATTAGCTTTGGTCAGCCAGGTGTGGTGGCTCACGCTTGTAATCCCAGCACTTTGGGAGGCTGAGACAGGAGGATCGTGAGTTCAAAGCCAGCCTCAGCAACGGTGAGGTGCTAAGTAACTTAGTGAGACCCTGTCTCTACTTAAAACACAAAAAATAGGGCTGGGGATGTGGCTCAGTGATTGAGTGACCCTGAGTTCAATCCCCAGTACCAAAAAAAAAAAAAAATTAGCTTTGGTCAAAGGGGAGGGAGGTGAGGGGAAAGGACATGGGGACAGGAAAGATGGTGGAATGAAATGGACATCACTGCCCTACATTCATGTATGACTGCAATATGGTGCAATTCTACATCATGTACAACCAGAGAAATGAACAGTTGTGCTCCATTGGTGTACATTGAATCAAAATGCATTCTGTTGTCATGTATACCTAAGCAGAATAAATAAATTTTTAAAAAAATTAGTAAAAGGACTAGGGATATAACTCAATGTTCCTGAGGAGAGGAGAATGCGTTTATAGGTAACTAGGCATGGGGGAGTAGAAAGGAAGGCAAAGGGAAACAATGCAAAGACTAAACAGTGGAGGAAAGTAGCAACTAGAGATCTGCCAAGAACTAAGAGCTGTCTTTTGCTAAATATGTAAGTGTTCAAGACAACAATTAGGCAGTTTGAAGTTACCACTTGCTATGGTTTGAATCTGTGTATCCCTCCCAAAATTCATACCCAGTGGGATAAGAGATAGGACTTTTTGGGAAGTGATTAAGACATAACAGCTCTAACCTTATGGGTGGGGTTAGTGCTTTTATAAAAGAGGCTGAATGCAGAGTGCCTAATTCTTTTGCCCTCTGCCATGTGTGAGGATTCAGTGTTCCTTCCTCCCACCATCTAAGAGCAAGAGACGAGCCCTTACCAGAAATGAATCAAATGGTGCCCTAATCTGGGGCTTTCTAGCTTAAAGAACTAAAAATAATAAATTTGTACCATTGACAGATCACCTTTGTAGTTTGTGGTGTTTTGTTATAGCAGCAGTAATAGACATGACATCATTCAAGTAAATACCTTCCACTTATCAGAGACAACCAGGGTTCATAAAAATGTCAATAAAGACTAATAAATGAGGGCTCGGTTGTGGCTCAGTGGTAGAGCACTTGCCTGGCACGTGTGAGGCACTGGTTTTGATCCTCAGCACCACATAAAAATAAATAAATAAAATAAAGATATTGTGTCTGTCTACAACTGAAAAACTTAAAAAAGAAAAAAAAGACAAATGAAATAGTGGATAAGGACAGATGCACAAGAGAGAAACACTGCAGCAGAAGTAGCTACCTTTGTAAGCTTCAGGATGTTTTTGTTTAAAAAACAAACAACCCTAAAACTTGCTTTACCAACCCCTTATAATTGGGCACAAATCACTTTGATTATAGATGGTTAATCATGATGATAGTCAAAGTGGGATGAAACAAAGAAAGAATTTACCTCATCATTGAGCCAGTGATAGTTCTTTAGGGTCTGGATATCTCCTCGAGTAATTCGTAATTTGAAAGCACTACTTAGGATCTCATCCTGTGGGCCATGGCCCAGGGCATTACTGATTTCCTTTTCCATGTCCTGAATTAAAAAGTACAAAGGTTAGCCAGGTGTGGTTGTGCCCGTAATCCCAGCACTTAGGGAGGCTGAGACAGGAGAATCGTGAGTTCAAAGGCAGCCTCAGCAACGGTGAGGTGCTAAGCAACTCAGTGAGACCCTGTCTCTCTACAAAAAACACAAAATAGGGCTGGGGATGTGGCTCAGTGGTCAAGTACCTCTGAGTTCAATCCCTGGTACCAAAGAAAGAAAAAAGGAAGTGCAAAGGTTGCTATTTAACATAGAACTATTAACAGATATTGACAGTGATACTAAAACAAATTTTTCATCTCAGCAACACATTACACTTGAGAAAAAATACCATCAAAGACTTAGAAAATTCAAACTTAGAAAACATTCAAACTAAACTGGGTGCATAGCTCAGTGGTAGAGTGCTTACCTTGCATGCTTGAGGCCTTGGATTCAATTTGCAGTACACCAAAAATAATGTTTTAAAATTCAGACTTAGAACTACAAAGCGATCTTACTAAAGGTTATGCCCTTGTTGACTAGATGGCTTCATTATTCTAAACAACTGTGTAGACAAATGCATGTTTAAGCTACAAAATGGAATTTGTAAATCCAATCAGTTATTTTCTTTTTTTAAAATTTTTTTACATTTATTTATTTTTATGTGGTGCTGAGGATCGAACCCAGTGCCTCACGCATGCAAGGCAAGCGCTCTACCACTGAGCTACTATCCCAGCCCAAATTTATTTTCATTTGAATGATTTTTCTATTGTTTCTTCCCATTGCATACAATCTGGTTGCTTAATAGCTCTCTCTTTCCACTTCCATGTCCAATATATAGTTAATGCTTAAGAAATATACACTGAATAGGACCACCAGTAACAAGACAATGTTGGGAGCAGGATTATAGGCTCACTTTTAAAATAGGAATTTTAACTACTTTCATTTACTCATTTTCTGTAAGTCTTTACTATTTTCAAATATAATAACCAATGAAAGGGATGTTTCAGTAAACCATAATCATTACTTTAAAAAAAACTGAAATATACTCGTTATTTTTTTCTTTTCTCTTGCCATACTGGGATACTTTATCACTGAGCCATATCCCCAGCTCTTTTTGTTTCTTATTTTGAGACAGGTTCTTGCTAAGTTGCTGAGGCTAGCCTTTACCTTGGTATCCTCCAGCGTTAGCTTCTCCAGTAGCTGGGATCAGAGGAGTGTGCCATTGCACCCAGCTCCAGACTTTTTTTTTTTTTTTTTTAATTTTGTTTTGAGACAGGGTCTTGCTAAATTGCCCAGGCTGACCTAAAACTTGCAGTTCTCCTGCCTCAGATTCCTGAGAAGTTGGGATAAGAGGCGTGTGCCAACAAGCTGGGCAATGCATTCATTCTTAATGCCAATCCCATATCATATAACTCAATTAATGTTTGAAAAGTACAAAAAGAATCTGCAAAGAATCCATTATATTTGATCCATTAAGCCACCTTTACAGAGCCTCAATGATCAAGGTAGCCAAAGTGAAAAGATCTTGACTCTAATTTTTTTTCAAACATTCATGCCTTGCTTATAGAAACTCCTTAAAACACTCATTCAAGTTACCTAAGGTTATTTTAAAAACCTGTCTTATTCTAATCAGCACAAGGAATACTACCTCTGTAAGTTCAAGGAGATCATCTGTTCTTCTATCTCTTTCTTTGCCTGAGAAATTCCTTTCCTTTGCCTCAAGTATTGACATTTTCCTCCTGAGTAATCCATTGCTTCCACTGCCAAGGCGGAGTCGAGCCGACACTTCTTCGGATAGGTCAGGCTCCAGCCGGTATCCCCTCCTCTGATCAAAAAGTTCCTGTATTTTATTGATATGCTTGATACTTGCATACATTACATATATTCCACATGAAATATAAAACAGTGCCATTATCTTAAAAGAATACAGCAGATCCTCCAAGCAAATAAAGTAGATTTAGCATAGCTGTCTGTCCTGGTGAGGCAAAACAAAGAAGCTCCAGAGTTAGGGCTCAGAGACACTTCAATTACAAACCATGGAAGAGAACACTCACCACTTTCCCTTAAAGTAGCAAGAAAAGTAGTTTGTTTTTCTATCCCAATTACAAATGTGTTATTTTTTTTTAAGTTTTAAAAAGTTTTTAAAAACACAACCTAAAAATCCCATCACTGAGAACAAACTACTGCTGCCCTTTATGCTAAGTAAACTTGCTTTATTTCATCTTTTTTTTTAAATATTTTTTTAGTTGTTGATGGATATTTATTTTATTCATTTATTATTTTTTATATGTGGTGCTGAGGATCGAACCCAGTGCCTCAGGCATGCTAGGCAAGTGCTCTACCACTGAGCTACAGCCCCAGCCCCTATTTCGTCTTTTAAAAGTAATTATACAGACCAGTTGTAGCTCAGTGGTAGAGTGCTTGCCTAGCACTTGTGAGGCACTAGGTTCGATCCTTAGTACCACACATAAGTAAATAAATAAAAGAAAGGGGGGCTGGGATTGTGACTCAGTGGTAGAGTGCTTGCCTCGCATGCATGAGGCACTGGGTTCGATCCTTAGCACCACATAAAAGTAGATAAGTAAAATAAAGATATTCTGTCCATCTACAACTAAAATAACAATTTAAAAAATAAAAGAAAGGTACTTTGTCCATCTACAACTAAAAAAATATTTTTTAAAAAAGGGATGGGGGGCTGGGATTGTGGCTCAGTGGTAAATCGCTTGCCTTGCATGCGTGAGGCACTGGGTTTGATCCTCAGCACCACATAAAAATAAATAAATAAAGATATTGTGTCCATCTACAACTAAAAAAATTTTTTTTAAAAAAGTATAGGGCTGGGGTTGTGGCTCAGTGGCAGAGAACTCTCCTGGCACATGTGAGGCACTAGGTTTGATACTCAGCACCACATAAAAATAAATAAAGGTATTGTGTTCATCTACAACTAAAAAAAATTTTTTAAAAAGTAATTATATATTACAGAAAAATGCATAAAATAGGAAGGTTAAGCTGACTATCAATGGCCAATAATGTAATCAACCATACCTACATAATGAAGCCCCCATAAAAGCCCAAAGATTGGGTTCAGGCAGCTTTTGGATGGCTGAACACATGCAAAAGTTTGGAGTGGCATGCCCAGAGACAGCATGGAAGTTCTACATCCATGCATCTCTTTCATCTGGTAGTTCATCTGTATCCTTTGTAATAATATCTATTAAAAATGGGTAAACATGGGGGGAAAAAGAGAAAAATGTACAAATCAGTAATGCCCCATTTTAATTAATAACCACCATTCAAGTCAACAAAAATAATCTGCCAGCACCCCAGAAACTATGACAAGCCCCTTCTCTATTATAACCCTATGTAAACCTTAATATTAGATGTAAGTCATCTAGCTGGAAACTTTTTTTTTTTTTGGGTACTGGAGATTGAACTCAGGGGCACTCGACCACTGAGCCACATCCCCAGCCCTACTTTTTGTTTTATGTAGAGACAGGGTCTCACTGAGTTGCTTAGCGCCTCGCCTTTGCTGAGGCTGGCTTTGAACTCGTGATTCTCCTGTCTCAGCCTCCCTAAGTGCTGGGATGGAAAACTATTTTTAAAACAGGAAATTTATTTAGAAATGGAACTTTGGACTAGAACCACCAGTCCTAAAATCCCTAGCCAGTATTCTTCATTCTGGCTAAATGTCAGGAATACTAGTCCTTCTCTCTGCTTCAACAAAGACGGAAGAAGGATATATTTCCTAGTTTCCAAATACCTCCACTCTGTCCTCTCTCATGTTTATCTCCCTTCTTTCAAATTTTGCTCCACAGATGAAAACTGAGAAACACAAAAGACTTTACTCTGAATCACTGAAAATGGAGAACTTAGAAAAGGAAAAGTTCTAAGACTTATGATGTAAGACCATGACTTAGCCTTTTAATTATTGGGCAACACAGACTTGACCAAACTCATAGTTAACATAAAGCAGTCACCTATGCTTTTATAGTTTTACGTGTCTAAACTGTAAAATAACTGAAAACTTCAAGTTTGGGTTTAATTTAGGAATTTATCTCTTTTGGACTTTAAATGTTTATCAAAATCTTTGCCGTCAGGCGTAGTGGTGCACGTCTGTAATCCCAGCACTATGGGAGGCTGAGATAGAAGAATCGCGAGTTCAAAGCCAGCCTCAGCAACAGTGAGGCACTAAGCAACTCAGTGAGACCCTGTCTCTAAATAAGACACAAAAAAGGCTGGGATGTGGCTTAGTGGTTAAGTGCCCCTGGGTTCAATCCTCGGTACCAAAAAGAAAAAAAATACTTTACCATTATTAAAAATGGTAAATTATTAAAAATGGAGATCACTGAAATACTTTTTATTCCTATACTTACATAGAAATACAAAATCAAATTAAGCATTAGATTGCTAATATTTTCAAGTAAATCTGAAATCTTGACTCTGAAAACAAAACTCCTGAACGTATCTTTCCTAGAGACTAATACGTTTTTAAAAGTTCTCCAAAAGATTGAATACAATAGAGATAAGGGTTGGTATGGAGTCAGGCTGGTCTCTCATAAAGAAAGGTGACTACTGAAAATATAAAAATCAACTCAGAAGGACACAAAAAGTTATATATCTTCAAAGCTTATTGCTTTTTGAAAGAAGGTAAAGGAATTAGAAATCAAAATAATATATGTCTTCTATCTTATTTTTCAAGTGCATCAAAACATAAATCCAGTGAACAGACATAAAACTTAACTAGGGTTTCTACTTACACCTTCATTTTCAAGTCTGATTCCCACCATCTTCTCTGTATCAGAAAATTTCCCTTTTGAACACCTGAGGAAAAAAAATTAAGAGACTACAGACTTCTGCCAGATGATTTTAACCTGGTCCATATTAGACTACTTTTAGAAATGATTAATTTATAAACAAAAATTGTCTGGCATTTACATAATTCTCTATACTAATGGTCAGCAAATCTTTCTGAAAAGGACCAGTAAACACTTCAGGCTTGGCAGATATTATAGCCTCAGCCACATCATCTCAACTCTACCACTACAGTTTAAAAGCAGGAATAGTCAGGATGTAAATAAATGAGCATAATCATGTTCCAATAAAACTTTACTTATAAAAAAAAGCAGGTGGGCCAGAACTGGCCTGGCCTCTAGGCCATAGTCCACAAACTCTGATACAAAGAAACTACATCTAAAATCCTAAGATATGCAGAATTACCTTCACTGGTCTTATATTAGAGATACTCATTTACTAGAGATGCCACCTTGACCACGCTCCTAAGCAATAGCTACCTCTCCAAATCCTGATGCCTACGAGATTAAGGGCACACTCCCAAACCAGTGTAAGGCATTACGATTCAAGAGCTACTTATGGAGATGGGCGGGGAGGGGGAGAGGGGGACATGGTGGTGCTTATCTATAATCCCAGCTACTTGGGAGGGTGAGACAAGAGGATTGCACATTTGGGGCCAAACTTGATAACTTGGCAAGACCCTGTCTCAAAATAAAATAAAAAAGGACTGGGGGTTTTAGCTCAGTGGTAAAGCATTTGCCGAGCATTCACAAGGTCCTGGGTTCAATCGCCAATACCACACACACTCCATACAACACACAAAAGATATTTATATACATGTACATATATGCTTGACCAGCTATCAGAGTTGTAGTTAACAATTTCCTCAAACCTAGTTGCTCATAACTTATAAAGTGAGAAAATATACAAGAAAACTTAGAATTAACTGAACAATATACCTCTTTTCACTTCTCATTGGACATAGAGGTCCCCTTGTTTCAGCAACTCTATCTGTAAGGATGATAAAGAAAAGATTAAATGTTTCCTTTACTTTAATCACAGGCTAGAACTTTAACTTCCACTTTTAAAGTATCAGAACATTCATTTACTCTGAGACACTGAAGTGAACTCTAAAGATACCAGCCTCCTTACAAACTAAGTAGCCTAAAATTGCATAAATCTGTTCTTCAAATATAAATCTTTAGCATAGCTGACTGATAATAGTTCATTTTATAAATTATAATTTAGTATCATTCAGTAGATAGTTTGGGGGAAAATATAGGCAGTTAACATAAGAATTGTAAGTAAATTAATTATATTCATGAAATATGCTGCTATAGAGCCTAGGAATAATAATCAAGAGGTATTCTATGAATCAAGTTCATCTTGAAACAGCTTTTTAAAAATGAAAATCCTGGTACTATGTAAATACCAGTCAATGTCTTGAGGCTTAACAGTGTTCAAAGGCTTGGAACACCATCTTCCATTTGTGTGTCAATTTTCAACCTCATAGGCACACTCTAACATGAACTAAGGTCCATACATTAAGACAAAGCTAGATCTGGGAACTCACATTGTTTTGGAACAAACTGAGTTGCTCTGACTCCATGATTCTGCTCTTCCGCCCAGGCTTTGGTCTTTAATGTGTCCATATGACTTCTCTGAGAACTTAGAAACAAAAAGGAAGGAGGATCAGATACAAAAGGGAAGGATACCTTAAATATTCATGACCTCTGTCTGACAAGCTTCTCCAAACAGGGGTTACTAATTGCCTTTTAACAACTAACCACAACAGAGAAGATGCAACACAGTAGCATCTGGGACTAGGATAAAAGCAATCTAATCCTGATTTTAATGTTTCAGCCAAGCCATCCAGCCTCCACTTATGTATTTGTAAAACTAGATGTTTTCTGCTGGGCACACAGGTGAACACCTATAATTCCAGCCACTGTGGAGGCTAAGGTAGGAAAATTGAAAGTTCCAGGCCAGCCTCAGCAACTCAGTAAGATCCTGTTTCAAAATAAAAAATAAAAAGGGTTGGGGGTTGTTCGATGGTAGATTCAGTACCACCACCCAAAAAAAAAAAAAACAAACCCTAGATGTTCTCTATTCCTAGTGCTATCTTGACTAAAAGAAAAATCTGGGGCTGGGATTGTAGCTCAGTGGTAGAGCGCCTGCCTCACATGCGTGAGGCACTGGGTTCGATCCTCAGCACCACATAAAAATAAATAAAGATATTGTGTCCATCTTCAACTAAAAAATATTTAAAAAAAAAAAAAAAAAGAAAAGAAAAATCTGCTAACTCAGATTAAAAGATAAAAAGGGGCTAGAGGCTGTAGTGCAGTGGTAGAGCATAGCATGCACAAGGCTTCAGGTTTAATTCACAAAATAAATAAAATAGGAAACAATTTAAACTATATATTTAACTAAACTCTAAAGCAATATATTAAAAGCAAATACCTAAAAAAGTTAAAGAGTTTTGAGGATTTTGCCAAAAATGACAAAGCCAAAAATTTATCAAGCATATTGCTGCTTTTAACAGTGGCTAGTCAAAATGGAGAACATACTAACATTCTTTTCTTGTGGTGTTGGAGATTGAACCCAGGGCTTTGTACATGAGAGGTAAGCACTTTAACAACTGAGCTATATCCCCAGCCCCATACTAACATTCTTGAGAGAATTTAAAAACAATAAAACATAGTTCACAATCAAAGTTAAAATTCTTTTTTTTTTTTTTTTTAAATGTTTATTTTTTAGTTGTAGGTGACAGAATATCTTTATTTTATTTTTATGTGGTGCTGAGGATCGAACCCAGTGCCTTATGCGTGTTAGGCGAGCACGCTACCACTGCGCCATAATCCCAGCCCCAAAGTTAAAATTCTTAATGAATTTATTATTTCTGCCTTCAACAAACAAAATAGTCTTGTGACTCACCTTCAATTTGCTGTTACATAATTTGCAGAATCTGTGTTTTCACACCACTTCTTAGAATACCAAGTGAACCTCAATCCTGAGCTCACACATTTTGTCCTCTTACCATAGGCCACACATCTCCTTCTGCCACTCTAGTTTATTTACTCAAATCATTAGTTATTTAATTAACAAGAGGAAAATTCTTATGACCGGGGTGACTTTAATCTTTTTTTTCTTGTATCAAGGATTGAACTCTGGGGTACTTGCCCACTGAGCCACATCCCCAGCCCTATTTTGTGTTTTATGTAGAGACAGGGTCTCACTGAGTTGCTTAGCGCCTCGCCATTGCAAAGGCTGGCTTTGAACTTGCGATTCTCCTGTCTCAGCCTCCCAAAGTGCTGGTATTACAGGTGTGCGCCACCACGCCCGGCTACTTTAACCTCATCTCTAAAGTAGAGGTTTTCCAAGAATGCTAAAATGCAATCCCCAAAAAGCCTCAGGGAGTGTGTATGTGTGTCTCACAGATGGGAGTGAGGATGGGAGAGGAAGAAAAGAAAAAACTAAGAGACTGTGAGGAAGTGAAGGAGAGAGAAAAAAAGAAGAAAAGAGAAATGGATGAACAGGAGAGAAAAAGCAGGGAAAAAAGAAGACAGAAAGAGACAGAGATTGTACAAAATGTGTGTGTTGAGAAGGTTGGAAAACTGCCCTTGGGAACTGACTTCATCCAGTGATGTATTTTTCTAGATTAGAATTTCAAGTAAGAGTTCACTTGTACAAAGGATTCTAAAGCTAACAGAAAACTAATTTTGTAAAAACAAAACAACAACAACAACAAAAAAACCCCACTGTCCTATATAATGTATTATTGGATACAATGTCTAGGCAAATTGTAGGGCTGGTACTTTCAGTATTAACCCCTCCTCCCCTTTCCTGACGAGGCCATCCCATCAATGTCTCTCCAAAAACAAAGAAAAAAATATCTAACAAGAAAGCATTTGTCTTATTTTTACCTGTGATGATATGAAGTCACAGGTGGGACAGAGTTTCCATGACCACCTTCTTTAAGTCGCTCCAATAATCTTCGGTATTTCTCTCTTTCCTCTTTTTGAACACCCTGAATAAACAAAAGCAAAGTAGGTAAGTACTAACACATTAAACCTAAAAGCAAATCATAATCAGAGACTAAGAGGTCAAATGCAGCCCATAGATGTATTTTATTTGCCAGCACAATGTTCTTAAAGTTTCTTTGAATTAACCATCAACTTTGTAAATTTTTTGAAAGTCCAAAAATCTAGCCTCTTTTGAAAAATTAGATCAACAATCTGGAGCTACATAGCACTATTCCCTTTAGATGGGCCATTTGCTCTCCATCCCACTTCTTATCTGCTAAATCTTAATGGCATCTGAGTTTTTGAAAGAATTAGGTTGAATGAAATTGGGTTAACTGCAAAAAAGATAAGCAGAAATAATCCACCTGCAAAATCAGAATCTGTAGCTTCCAAAATGGAACTGGTCTCTCCAAAATTACCAATGGCCTTTTACTGACCACATCCAATGTACTTTTTCAGCTTTTACATTATAAAGATCTCCCTTCAGCATCTCACAACCAGCTGACCTCACCTTGCCTTCCTGGACAATAAACTCTTCTGATTCTTTTTTTCTTCTCAGTCTCCACTGAAGGTTATTCCTTCTTCTGCCTACCATAAATGCTGATGGTTTTGCCCAAATCGCTCCTCATACTACATTCTTTCCCTGAATAATCTCCTCAGCTTCCTTGATTTGAATAACATCAATATGCAAAAAATTCAAAAATGTGTCTCTAACCCTGCCTTCTTCTCAAAACTCCCATCACCTATATCCAAGAGTCTACAGGAGAGGTCTTCTTGCATGTTGCACAGGCACTTTAAACAATGTCCAAAACTGAAGTCATCATCTTCCCCCTAAACACATAGGGTATCTTGGTCAGTGACACATATTTATCCAAGACTGAAATCTGGGACTCAGGCTCTTCCCTCTATGTTATATCACACTATCATACTTAATAAATTAAAAAAAAAAAAAAAAAGTCCTTGTTAATGCTACCTACCACTATTTCTAGAATATATTCTCTCTGTCTACCCCACAGACATTTGCTTATTAATCCTGTCTCTGGTTTCTCACCTAAGACACTAAAGTCTTTAACATCTCTTCTTAAAATTCCCTTCAGGAACTGTGGTCCATTCTTCTCTCTGCCTAACAGTTTGTTGAATTACAATTTATCTAAAAGCTCCTAGAGGGCAAAGACCACATTTTATTTAAGTTTGAATTTCTCACAACTACCACAGTACCTGGGATGCAAATAAATACTTTTTCGGTGAACTAAACAACTCACTCCGAAAACCATCCAGCAAACTGAAATAGCTGATGGACCTGGAATGCCAAATACAGAAATAATTCTAATTTTCCTAGAACCAGTAAAGGCCTCACAAGAGAAATGAAAAGTGTCTCTTCATCATGTTAAGTGCTCTGAAAGGGGAAGGAAAAAGCAGAGAAGCACATCATTTATTCTCTTACTAAGTCACAGTTCTCAGCACATAAAAGAAATAGAACACTTCAGGCACGCAAAAAGAAAATCTATGATCTTATCTCTTCCTAACATGATTCCTTTTCCTTCTATATAGGGAAAAAACAACATCTGAAAATTGACTCAATTATATACATTCCAAATTATCTCTAGAAGAACATACACAGTACACAGTAACCATCATTGCTTGCTAAGAGTCAAACAGGGTGGTGGGAAACGTACAGCCATTGTACCCACTTTTGTATGTTTAATATTTTGCACCACAGTACACATATTATTTATTACCCAAAATATTTATATTATTATTATTTATTTATATTTTTTTAAAGAAATCAGGCTAAAAGGGCTTACCTCCTCCACAGTACAATGGGGACGCCTCAGACCCTTGCCACCCTCTTCAGAAATCATCTCTGTTACAGCCTGTTCCTGAGGTTTCCACGTTAAGGAACTCTCTGGATTGCTTTTGCTATGGCGACGGCCACCTGGTCTTCTATTATAGCCTTCTGAGTTTAGAGTAAAACTGACAGAAAAAAAAGAATGTATCATCAAACTATGTAAAGTGCTGGAACTCAAGCTCTTATCTCAGCCTGTGATTATGCTGTCTTAGCTTAAGCTTGCTACTTGTCAGATAACTACCATTTGTAAAAGTTATATCTATGCCTAGGTACAGGTACCCCAACATTCCACTGGAGAATGCACATTTCCAATCACAAGTGTTGTCACATGAAAGCTCTCTTACTTTTAACCAACCATCCAACCCTAAACCCAGATTTAGCTTCTACTACACATCCCCCCACAACACCCATTTTATACTTTTCCTTTAGTCACTGGGCACCACAAAAATCAATTATTGGTGTGATTGTTTAATGTCTACCTACCACATTATGTCTTACCACACTATGTCATACCACATTGTTATAAAGTCTATGAAATGAGAGAGATCATATATTTTTATCATTACATCTAAGTACAGGACCTAAGCCAAGAGCCACTCAAATAATATCTGCTGAATTAATAAATGTTAGACTGGGCACAGATGGTGTGCACCCAGAGTCTCAGCTACTTGGGAGGCTAAGGGAGGAGAACTGCTTCAGCCCAGGAGCCCAAGGCCAACCTAGCTAACATAGCAAGATCCTGTCTCAAAATAAATAAATGAATTAATTAATTAATTAATGCTAAAGAAATTGAAAACATGGAATCTGTCTTGGGTCATTGTGGCTAGTGAAAACGATCTGCTTCTCTTGCCACTACCAATAATGAAACAAACTGATTAACCTATCCCCACCCAATATGACATTTTGAAAAGAATATGTCATTTATGTAGCACTACTACAAAAATATTGCACAATCTGAAGCAAATAATGAGTAAACATCAGACAAAATTAAAACATTAGGCAGAAGCCTATAATTATATGCCTATAATCCCAGCAACTCAAGAGGCTGAGGCAGGAGGAGTGCAAGAGGACCCTCAGTAATTTGAGACCTGTCTCAAAGTAAAAAAAAAAAAAAAAGGACCAGGAACATAGCTCAGTGGTAAATCACCCCTAAGCTAAGTTCAATTCCCAGTACTTAAAATTAAAACATTAACACCACTAAAAACAAAGATACACCAAGGAGGTGTTCCAAATTAAAATACATCAAAGAGACATGAAAAACAAATGCAATACATAATCTAGCACTGGGGATCTCATTCTTAAGAAACAAACTCAAGAACTTTGGATTCAAGGGGCAAGGTTATTTACCTGACAGAGTTTCAAAATACATGGAACAAAAACTGCCATACAAGCCAGGTGCGGTGGCTCACACTTGTATTCTCAGCACTTAGTGAGGCTGAGACAGAATAATCGCAAATTCAAAGCCAGCCTCAGCAACGGCGAGGCACTAAGCAACTCAGTGAGACCCTGTCTCTAATAAAACACAAAACAGGGCTGGGGATGTGGCTCAGTGGTTGAGTGCCCCTGAGTTCAATCCCCGGTACCAAAAAAAACCCACCCAAACTGCCATACATGGAAGGAGAAATAGACAAATCCAAATTACACTAGAAAACTTTAATAGTCACTCTTCAATCAGTAAAGCAGAAAAATCAGTAAAATCTATAAAACCTATCAGTGCATTGATCTAACTGATATTTATAGAACACCCTATCTTACAATAGCAGAATATAATTTTTTTAATTTTATTTTTTTTAGTTGTTGATGGACCTTTATTTTACTCATTTATTTACACACAGTGCTGAGAATTAAACCCAGTGCCTCACACATGCTAGGCAAGGGCTCTACCACTGAGCCACAACCCCAGCCCATAATACATTCTTTTTAAGTGCACATGGAACATCATCCAAATAGACTTTACTCTACACCAAATAAAAAATCATCAACAAATTTAAAAGAATTAGCTGGGCACAGTGGCACACACCTATTATCCCAGCACTTTGGGAGGCTCAGACAGGAGAATCACGAGTTCAAAGCCAGCCTCAGCAACTATGAGGCGCTAAGGAACTCAGGGAGACGTTGTCTCTAAATAAAACACAAAATAGGGCTGGGGATGTGGCTCAGTGGTCATGTACTCCTGAGTTCAGCCCCCATCACCTAAATAAATAAATAAATAGAAATTATACAAAAATAGTCTCTGACCATAAGAGAATTAAACTAGAAATCAGTAACATGATATCTGAAATGTCCCAAATTTGGAAATTAAACAATATACTTCTAAATAATCACAGATCAAAGAATAAATAAAACATATCAGAAAATATTTTAAACCAAATAAAAATTAAAAACATTTCAGGGGCTGGGGTTGTGGTAGAGCACTTGCCTCGCATGTGTGAGGCACTGGGTTCAATTCTCAGCACCACATATAAATATATAAAATAAAGATCCATTGACAACTAAAAACATATTTTAAAAAAACAACAACAATATTTCAAAATTTGGGAGATGCAGCTAAAGCAGTGTTTACAGGGAAACTAATAGAATCAAAATGCTCAGAGAAATAAGTTCACTTCCAAATATTTAACACCCAAGAACAAGAACATCTCTTACCTAACAATACAATCATCAAATTCAGGAATGTTAGGAATGATACGATAATGTAACATGTAACACATATTTAAATTTCTCTGAAGCTATTAAAAATATCCTTCACATAATTCTAGGATCTAATCCAAGATCTCATGCTGCATTTTGTTGTCATGTATATTTGTTCTTTAGTCTGAAAATTCTTCATCTTTTTTTTTGGGGGGGGTACTGGGGCTTGAACTCAGGGGTACTCGACCACTGAGCTACATCCTCAGCCCTATTTTTTGTGTTTTATGTAGAGACAGGGTCTCACTGAGTTGCTTGCTTAGCGCCTCGCTGTTGCTTTGAACTCGCGATTCTCCTGTCTCAGCCTCCTTAAGTGCTGGGATTACAGGCTTGAGCCATGGCGCCTGGCTTCTTCACCTTTTCAATGGAGTATATAGACCTACTGTTGATAGAATAAACTGTAATTTCAGATTAACTCATTTTCTCACAGGTAGATTCAGATTATTGGTTTTTGCAGAAATATTACATTAAATGATGTTTTTCTCAGTTGCAATACATCTGGAGGCCATGTCAGTTGTTCCCACTTTTGGTGATTTAACTTTGATCCTTTTGTTAAGGAGGTGTTAGACAAGTTTCTCTAATATTTTTCTCTTTATAATTAATAATCTGTTGGGAGATAATGTGAGTTTATATAAATATCTCATACCTCATCAAACTTTTACTTACTAGTTTCAGCTTAATTGGGATTCCCACTCATATCAATTATTACTGATAATCATAAAATGATTAATTTTCTAATTTTATCATTCTTTCTGCACTTATAGTTGGCATTCTATTACAAAGAAAATCTTCCTCTCTCCATAATATATATTTACTTACTTATATCTGTATTCCTGTCTTCATTCATTTTGATGCTAAAATTGTCCTCAGTTTGGCTAGTGAAGTTTTCTATAAGTTTCCTCTTACGTTGGTTAGTATTTCATCATAGTTTTGGAGCCCTACTTTCTTTCTGGCACAAGATATTCCAGTCTCACTTTGTATTTTCCCTCCTATCCCTAATCATTCATCCAACCCTAAAGGGCCCTGGATTTTGGTTAGTGGGTAGTCAAGTTAGTGAATAAAGACTCTTGACTTAAAAGATAAGATCAATAAACAAAGGAGAGGGCCACTCAGGAAACAAAAGCAGGGACAAAAAATTTTAAAATAATATTTAGATTAAGAAAAGATATTTTGCATCTTTATAATAACAACAAGATACTTGGCAAAGGATACAAATGTGAAATGGGTAGGAAGATAAGGACTCTTTCAACTTAAAAATTATGACAGCTTAAAAAAAAAAAACTCAGTAAAAAATGTTTTTTTTTCCAAATCATTTTTAGTTGTAGATGGACACAATACCTTTATTTTATTTAGTTTCTTTATGTGGTGCTGGGATCAAACCCACTGCCTCATGCATGCTAGGCAAGCACTCTACCACTGAACCACAACCCCAAAGAGAAAATGGTTTTGAAAAGAGAAAATAAGCCAGGCACAGTGGCACAAGCCTATAATCCCAGCACTTAGGGAGGCTGAAACAGGAGAATTGCGAGTTAAAGCTAGCCTCAGCAATGGCGAGGCGCTAAGCAACTCAGTGAGACCCTGTCTCTACATAAAACACAAAATAGGGCTGGGGATGTGGCTCAGTGGTTGAGTGCCCCTGAGTTCAATCTCCAGTACCAAAAAAAGAAAAGAGAAAATAGCTGGACATAGTGTTGTACATCTGTAATCCCAGTGGCTCAGGAAGGCCGAGGCAGGAGGATTGTGAGTTCAAAGCCAGCCTCAGCAACTTAGTGAGGCTCTAAGCAACTTAGTGAGACCCTGTCTCCAAATAAAACAGAAAAAAGGGCTGCAGATGTAGCTCAGTGGCTGAGTGCTCCTGGGTTCAATCCCTGGTAGCCCCACAGACAAAAAAAAACAAAGAGAAAATAAAGTCAAGCTTGGTGGCATATGCCTATAATTCCAGCTTCTTGGGTGTCCAAGGCAAGTGAATCACAAATTCAAGGACAGCCTGGGCAACTTAGAGAGACCTTGTGTCAAAATAAAAAATAAAGCCAGGCATAGTGGTGTACTCCTATAATCCCAGTGACTTGGGAGGCTGAGGCAAGAGGATTGTAGGTTTAATACTAGCCTCAGCAATTTAGTAAGGTCCTAAGTAACTTAGCAAGACCTTGTCTCAAAATAAAAAATAAAAGGGCTGGGTAAAAGCTGTAAAGTCCCCTGTCAATCCCCAATATAAATAAATAAAATAAATAAAACAAAAAGGGCTGTGATATACCTCAGTGATAGACACTTACCTAGCCTGTGGTGGAAATCTCCAGCACACCTCCTCAACACACACACACACACACACACACACACACACACACAAAAGTTCTAAAAGTCAGATCAGATCAGGATATGGAGCCAGGCGCGGTGGCACACACCTGTAATCCCAGCACCTAGGGAGGCTAAGACAGGAGAATCGTGAGTTCAAAGCCAGCCTCAGCAAGGGTGAGGCGCTAAGCAACTCAGTGAGACCCTGTCTCTGCATAAAACACAAAATAGGGCTGGGGATGTGGCTCAGTGGTCGAGTGCCCCTGAGTTCAATCCCTGGTGCCAAAAAAAAAAAAAAGATCAGGATATGGGCATATAATAACCCAAACTCAGCTCAACTCTCTTAACTAGATATATGATATTCAGCAAGTTACTAACCTAAGAGTACTTCCTTATCTATGTCACATAGCACAAAAGTGAAAATGCCTAGCAGGAATGAAGACTTAATTCCTAAGTCTCCGATTATAGAAAGGCAGAATGTAACACTTACCCAAAGGAAGGCAGGACTCTGCGTGGTTGATCTCGGGTTACTGTCACTCTGATCTTTGGATAGTCACTTATTCCATTAGGAGATTTATTACCTATTTGAAGAATGTATTTGTATTGAAAGAAAAAGAAAACTTTGTGACCACATTGCATTAGGATAGAAATTTGTGTACACTTTACATTTAACTAAATAACTTGTTTTTTCATATTCTCTTAATAGCATAGGAATCCAGCATAAATGTTGTAAAAAGTTAAAGCAAAGTAATAGGAGAGGCTGGGGATGTAGTTCAATGGTACAGCATTTTGGCTAGCAATGCATGAGGCCCTGGATTTGAACCCCCAGCATCACAAAAGAATAACAACGAATTACTTTTTTTTTTTTTTTTTTTGGTACCGGGGATTGAACTCAGGGGTACTTGACCACTGAGCCACATTCCCAGCCCTATTTTGTGTTTTATGTTGAAACAGGGTCTCACTGAGTTCCTCAGTGCCACACTGTTGCTGAGGTTGGCTTTGAACTCATGATTCTCCTGTCTCAGCCTCCCAAAGTGCTGGGACTACAGGCATGCACCACCATGCCTGGCTAACAACAAATTACTTAATACTCAAACATTATAAACAGATTAAATTGAATTTACATGAACTTTTCTAAATGATATAAATGACTTCAAAGAATTAACAACTTGGGCTACAGATGTAGTTCAGTGGTAGAGTGCTTGCCTAGCATGCCTGAGGCCCTACGTTCCCTCTCCAGCACCTCAAAAAAAGAAAGAAAAGAAACATCTTTGTTCCAAGTCCTTTGGAACTAGATTCTCAGCCACCATAGGAGTATCCATTTACCTTTGCTGTTCTTTGCCACTAGAGGCACTTTACCATAAAAATTTGAGCAGCACAACTCTAAAGTATTTATCACTTCCTTAGCTTCTTCCACTTTTGACTTTTCAATACACAACTTCTCTACTGCTCATTTTCCCTAACTTCCTTCCCTTGTTCTCAAACTTTACAACACTACCAGCATAGCAGAAATCACAACTATTTCTTAGAACTCTGGATTCCTCCCACTTTTCCCCATCATATTATTTTGCATAGTATAGAAAATAATTACAATTCTATTTCAGAGTTTAATGTTGATATGGAAGTCCCCAATCCATAAAACTACAAAATTGTTCACCAAATAGATGATGAATTCCTTGATGGCAAGAACAAGATTTTATTATTCTATTATTTGTGATAATAACTTAGCATAGTGCCTGGTACAGAGTAAGCTCTCAGGAAATTTTTATTCTAATGAACAACTCTTTATCTAAGTTACCTTAAGGACACTGATAATACAAATAGAAAACACAACAATAAATTCAATGCCAACAATTCCAAAGGAAAGCTACAAGTTGAACACTCCTTATCCAAAAATCTGAGTACTGATGCTCAAAAAATTTATAGCTTCAAATTTTGGATTTTTGGCTCAGGGATGCTCAACTGGTTAAGTCCATGCAAATACTCTAAAATCTGAAAAACTCCAAAACCTGAAAAATATCTGGTCCCAGGTATTTCACATAAAGATACTTACTCAACCTGTATCTGCTTTTTAGAATGGTAGAGAAAATATGTCTTTATTCTCATCCCAATCCAAATCGGTGTTTTTTTCCTTTCATATTCTCAAAACTTAGGGGAAAATGGGCAGAAGGAAGTACAGGGAAGCAAAAATATTTTTGACCACCTCACCCAGTTTCAGCATGTTGTTCCAGGATCCAGAACCTGTCAGTTCACAAGATGAAGAGTTCGAAAATACCTTAAAATCAAACAGAATCACCTCTGTAGTATCTAAAATTTGCAATTTACATAAGTTTCTAATATGAAAAGATCACACTATTTGTGATTATTTTCTTAGCTGGCTCAAAGCAATATCAACATCAAAGGTTTAAGTTGTCAAGATATAAAAAATATCAATAAAAAAAGAACAATAGGTTCTTCACATATACTTAACATTAAGAAAAGCAAAAGCAATTCTATTATTTATAAATACTTTTTAAATGTTTAAGTTTTTAATCTTTAATTTCTTGATCTTTATACCACAACTACTAAATACAAACATTTCTGGGAAGAAGTCATTCACATTAATTCCAAAAAGAAAAAAAAGGATACTTCTAAAATTTAACTTTAATGACTAACTACAAGGATCAGCAGCCCTTGGGGCTGTGAGTATAACTCAGTGGTAGAGCACATACTTAGCATGGATGAGGACCTGGGTTCAATCCCAGCTCCAAAACCACAAAACAAAACAAACAAGATCAGCACCCCCAACAGAGCCCTATTCCCACTGACCTCTTCTGAAGGGGCCACATTCCGTGTTCCATTACAAACAGAAGTCACCATGGGCTTTGTGGTCAGCTGGAATGGGAATCCAAATAAGCTGGCAGCATTGTAGAGACTGTTTTTCACTTGGTGAATAAAGCAATCTAGAAGATGTCAACAAACTATAAATACAGAGTAATAAACTTCAAGAAAAAAAAGTTATATCTTGGAAAGAACCTTTCTCAATTTTTAACCAAAAGTCCGATTTCCAAGCACTAAAATAAAAAGGTGTGTATGAGAATATTTTTTTCTAACTGAATAAGTGGAATTCCAGTATTGTAATTTTTTAAACAAAATATCCAAGATGCTACCAAAACATGGAATCATCACTTTAGCAAATCACATATTCACAAAGAAAGGTGCTGAAGTGACAGCTTTTAAGAAGTGACTTTTCCAGAAAATATAAAATGAATTTTTACCAGAGAGGTGAGGGCATAATTAAACAAGGATCATATACCACTGGTATGATAGAATCCTACAAGAAGCACTGTCATTTATTCCCTGATTTGTCTTTACTTCCCAGGCAGGTAACAATATTTGCTCTCAACAACTACCTTCCCAGGCAGGTAACAATATTTGCTCTCAGGCCCCTATTCTATCTTGGCTAGGTGAAGAATAAAATATACGCTTCTTAAGCATCTACAGTGAAATAAGGCTATCCCTCTCTCTGCTGGATTGGATGTGTTGAGAGCTGACTCACCTCTTTCTGCCACCAAAAATGAAGATGGCATAATTAAAAAGTAAATAAGGAGGAGGCGTAGATTTCAGTACTTTCCCACTCTTTTTATAATACTACCTTTTTCTCAATTCCTACACATGTATATTTTCTATAATTTCCTTTCTATGTCCTAATTAAAGGTATTCTAAGGCACCAGTTTCTTCTTCAGAGCCTGCAATGGTGGCTTTAAGCAATAAGAGCTCCAGAATAAGTAAATATAAAATACTTTTTAGAAAGATAGGAGAACAAATAAGCAAATTAGAGGATGTGATGGCCAGGTAAAGTAGAATCCAATTTGAAGTAACCAAAACCTGGGTATGACCCAAGATTATGTCAAAAGATTGCAATGACTTTTTTAAAAAGGAATGAAGGCAGTGCTGCCTCATCTGTAACATGGGAATATTTTTCCGAGACTAGGCTAAATTGATCTCTTACAATCCCTTCCAACTATAAAATTATGAGTCTGTCATTCTGAGATCCTTTCTTTTACCCTTGCTTTTTTTTTCTCTCTCAAAAGCAACCAAGAACTGTATAGTCCAACATAGTAGCAAGCAGGCAGACGTGGTTACCTAGTAATTTAATTAAAATTAAAAATTGAGTTACTAGCCAGATGTGGTGGCACAAATCTGTAATCTCAGCTACTTGGGAGGCTAAGGCATGAGGATTATAAGTTCAAAGCCAGTCTGGGTAACTTAGCAAGACTTTTGAAATAAAATTCAAAAAAGGGCTGGTAATGTAGCTCAGTGGTAGAGCATGTGCCTAGTATGTGCAAGGTTCTGGGTTCAATCCTCAGCACTGGAAAAAAAATTCAGTTACTGAATCAGTCTAGCCATTTCAAGTGCTCAAGAACCATCATCATAGGAAGTTCTAGCACTTTATAGACCTTTAATAACTCTCTAACAAGTGCTGCCTCTGCTACCCACCACTTCCTCCTCGGCTTATTCTTCTAGTCTGCCACTCAGAAATTCGTAATACAAGCCAGGCATGGTGGCTCACACCTGAAATTCCAGTGACCTGGGAAGCTGAGGTAGGAGGATCACAAGTTCAAGACCAGCCTGAGCAACTTAGTGAGATCCTGTCTCAAAATAAAAAATAAAAAGAACCGGAGAAATGGCAAGGCGCTAAGCAACTCAGTGAGACCCTGTCTCTACATAAAACACAAAATAGGGCTGGGGATGCGGCTCAGTGGTCAAGTGCCCCTGAGTTCAATCCCCAGTACCAAAAAAAAAAAAAAAAAAACCC